>JBBYHK010025103.1:0-10375 GCA_038382065.1 Adansonia grandidieri | reverse complement strand
TGAGAACCATGTATCGATACATTCAAGTAAAATTATGAATTTTCTCATATCTTTTGTCCCTGGATACCTTGGACTACGTCATCGATGCATCTTCACATTTACCTTTGATATGATCGCTAAGCCTTCTTGACATCCTCAAAATACTTTTTCGTTGGGCGACGCTATCGCCCGGTGATCATCGCCCCCTCTTACATCCATGTTCCAGATTGCTAAAAGTTAGCCCAGATGAAATAAGGTGTCTACACATACTGCATCATCATTTGTAAATCTTATGGCCTTCACCATCATTTTCTCCTTTTTTCATTCTCATACTTTTTTTTCTTTAACGCTTTCAACCGTATAATCTTTTCAATTAGGTAATCTCAAACCTTAGATCACTAGGATTTGAAAAAGATACCAATTCTTTGATAGAATATTGGTCTTTCTTATCAAATATCAAGGTATCGTATACTCATTCCTTATCAATTTATTAATCATCATTAAACAAATCCATAAGCAATGACACAACATAAGGATAAGCCAAGAAAAAAAGTTCATTATGAGTTCATTTCAATAATTGAAAATATTCAACAATTAACAATTGAATGTATTCATAATTGACAAAGAGAATTCAGTCAACACTAAATCAAACAAAGAAATTCAATAGGTACTCCTTTAAGTTAATAAGATCCTATATTTTTAAAGAACAAATTTGGTTTAACTTTTTAGAATACCATCTAATAAATCACTTTATTTAGACATAGCATATCCTCTGAAGATTCTTTCAAACTATGCTATGTCCTTCTTCTGCTAAAGATGTCATCCCATGTGTCATGATGTGCCCCTCGTGTGACACGCTATAACTTAAAAACGAACAAGAGGAGGTAAAAGAAATGGGCTCACCCTTGGGTTATTCTTTGATTGGGATTTGGATTAGGCATGATAAGGTGCAAGTTGAGGGAAAGATCATTGGATGAATTGCTCATCCAACTAGTCTTGTATGGCTATTATGAAATGACCATGAGTTGGAGTTGCCACCAATCATTTTAGCTAGGTATGATCTAATACCTATTAAAACTAAAAATTTCAAGTTACAAAACTTGAAATACCAATTTTACAGAATACGTATACCAGAGTTCATTTTAAAAGATGTTGAGAGTTGATTACGCATGGGGAAAGATTAGCAACCCCACAAAACCCAAAATTGGTACGATTTAGCAATAAATTATTAAAGCCTTAATTTTTCTTTTTTTTTTCATGTAGTCATTATTTATGTGTAATCCTTTTCTTATTATTGCAAGTTTTTAAGTATTAAATCCAGGTTTTCATGATAAAAGTTTATTAATATCTCTCTATGCAACCTAGGAAGGAGAAGAAACATAGAGGATTTGGTAGAATAAGATCTGGATTGAGTTAGAAGAGAATACTCTACGTCGAGCACTAAAGGGATACTGACACGAAACATTGCCTCAGGTTTAATGAAATTTAATTTTTTGAAAGCATGAATTAAAATCATCATCAAGGAGAGAAATAGGTTAGTAAGATATAAAAAAATGTGATAAAAGTTGCATTAATGATGAATACATGAAAACAAAAAAAGAAATGACAATTGGAATATATCTCATAATTTACCTCAATTATAGAGGAACAATCAAAATGATAATTTTGAGATATGTTTAGATTTAGTGGTCATCTTAAGCATAAAAAGGTTGATAAAAAAGTATGGCAAGCACAAAAAAAAGAAAACTTAGATTTTTAATGAAGTTTAAACTAAGGTTGGAGTATCCCCTCTGAAGGAATGTGGTTGAAGGATCCCTTCAAAAAAGCATGTTTGGAGTATTCTTTCAGAGAAAATAAGGTCAAAATATTCCCTAAAAAAAGATTTAGGGTGGTTTCTGAAAATCAAAATTTTTGATTTTTTGAAGAAACAAAATTTTATAATGGAAAATCAATTTTTAAATAGGAAAGGGAAATTAATTTTGAAAAGGTTTTTGGGTTTTGATCCAAGTCTAAAGAGACCTACATTATGACTCATGACACCATAGGGGAAACCATTGAATATATTTCAAATCATCTGAATGACTAGAAAGATGGTTTAGGAAAATCTAAGTGAATTTTCTCAAGTTTAGCAAAAATAAAGGACAACGTCGTGCTATCCTTTCTCGAATTTATTTTGGTTTGGTCTTGTGTTTCCTAGTGGCAAATGAAGTACCATTGCAAAGGTAACTTGATAAGGATTAATGTAAAAATATTTCAAAAATTCTAGAAAATAACTTTATAGGTGGAATCAAAATTTGAAATCAATTTTAAATCAGTGCAGACAATAATATAGGGAAAAAGGGCTACGAATTTTAAAAAAATTGTCTTGGACTCACTCAAGATTATTAAATTACAAATAATACCTTTTCAAAAAAAGAAATTTTTAGGTAAAATATTCAAAAAATCCAAAAAAATCATCCCATGTATCAAAATCACTGATTCTGGGGGTTTTAGATAGCAAAGGGTCAAAAAATCTTAACTTATACATCCCAAATTATCTGAGGGCAAACAAGGTATCATTGTAAAGGTAATTCAAAGCCCTTTCAAGAAAAAATGCTAGAAATTAAAACAAATCATTTGGAGTTTGAAAATAATTTTTCAAATCTAGACCACTACATTACTAGAACCAAAATAGGGGTTTTCTTCAAGTTTAAGGATTTTATGGCTACATGTTAAAGTGTTAAACATGTGAATGTCCAGTCACTAAGGTCCATTGTAGTGAAGTAATAGACCAACCAAACTTCTGTATGGTAGGCCACCAAATCGTCCTCTATCCATACCAATAGTAATGATAGGCTCGAAATAAGGCTTAAACTAAACACTTGAAAGCATTTTCGATTTTGGATTATGAACAAAATTTATTTGGTCTAATAAGGCCATGATTCCCAATGTTTGTGCTTAATATATCCCTAAAATTGGAGAACCAATATATTGAAAACATTAAATCCATGTATTTCCATTGTGATTGGGGTTAATATAGACTTAACTTGGGGTTTTCTTTAAAAATAGATTTTTACAAGCATCATAGAGGCATTCTAAGAAACATATGATGAACTAAACTAAGTGAAGATATCAAAGAAAAAGCACTCAAAATAGCAAATATCTATGCACTTTAACAAAGAAATCATAATGAAATTGCATCCCAAGGTATGGTTACGATCAAAATATGCTAGGTTAAGTATTTATACATGAAATAAGAATGTTAAGATAGAGAAAAACATGAAAAAAATACATGAGTAGGGGCATTTTAATGTCAAGAAGAAATATGGCATTCTAGTTCATCAAAATGCCATTGAAGCACCAAGAAAATCATCAAAATCCTAAGGCTACCACAAATAAAGCCACCATAATGCATGGAAGCCTTAATAGGGTCATCGAAACATAGAGGTTCACTAAGATGATGATGATGAAGAAAAGAAAATGGAAGGAAGAAAAGATAGAAAGTATACCCTAATGGAAACTTGAACTCCTAGCTATATACTTAAATAGCAATCCAACAACTTCTAGCTTAGTTTTTTCCTTTTCTTTACTATGCATTAGCAATAAAGGAATGAAAAGAAAGATCTTTTGGTTATGGTGGATATTGAGGATAGTTTTCCAGGTGTAGATGAGGAAATGAGATTTTTTGAAAGGGTTTTTCAAGTAGTGAAAATAGAGCTATAGGAATAAAGTTTTTTGGGAGAGCTTGAGGTTTTTTTTTTGTGGCTGATGTAAAATTTCACTCCAACTGGGTAAAAAAATTGGATTATATAGTGGTGGATTTCAGCCATTAAAACAACCTCGCAAAAGAGGTTATATAGGATTTTGGCATGTATAATATGATAACTCATTATACCAATGTGATACCTCTCAATGTTTGATTGCTTAATCTTGATCTTGTAGTGAAAAAAATAGAGCATTCGTTGATAAATAAGTAATCACAACTTTGTCGTCCACTCATGAAATGCTCTTATGCAAGCTTAATAGACCATTCCAAGATATGTCAATCTAATGTTGAAAGTCCAAAAATGAAATCCACATGATTTATGTGAAGTTTTATCTAATTTTATGTGATTTTAGAGGCCAATGTCATAAAAAAATTGATTTTTTTTTTACATTACAATGAAAAAGTGTGAAAATGGCATGAAACAAGCAGATTTTACCGTGTGGTATCAATACAAGGAGCTCTATATCGATACCATATACCTCTAAGAATCAATACCATGGGTTTTATATCGATACTTCTTGTAACTTTGGCTCTTAGTATCGATACAATGAGCATTGTATTGATATCGGGCTTAATATTTTTAGAGGTATCGATACTTCATGCCTTGTATTGATACAACTCAACACAATCACTTTTTTTACTTCGCAAAAGTCCTGTATCAATGCCAAGGCCTTTGGTATTGATACCAACCCTCAAGTATTGATATTAAGCTTATTAGTATTGATATAAATGGAAAAATTTTGGCATTTGAATGATGTGAAACCTTGTATCAATACTTCACACCTATGTATCAAGACATAAATACAAAAATATGGATTTTTCTTACCTTTAACTCTTTGAGCTCTTTACCTTAGCTGAGAATGGTGCAAAATTGACCCATGGTTCTTTGAATGACCTTAATAATGCCTCAAATTATGACTTTTGATACCTTAAATGTTGGCCTAGACAAAATAAGGTGTTTATGCCATGCAAGAGTGAACAATTCCTTAAAGCCATATGAACCTAACATTTTGGCATTTAGCATAGAATCTAGCAAACGTAGTAACCTTTGGCATTTTCCCCTTGCATAAATCCAATAACATTTGGTATTTATCTGTACACCATCTCTTCAAATATCATACTTTTTCACCCTATCAAAATTTATCAGATGAGGCAACTCATTCCCATGCATCTCGATCAATATTAAAGCTTCTCTAGAGAATACTCTTTTCACTACGTAAATCTTTTTATAATTTGGAGTCCATTTTCCTTAGGCATCTTTCTAAAGTAAATGAATATTTCTAAACAAAAGCTCACCTTCATGAAATAGCGCTGAACCTTTTCTCTTCAATAAAGTTGAGCTATTTATACTAGGATCTAATCCATTCAGCCTTTTTTAATTCAACTTCTACCAAAACCCTCAATGAAAGAATCTTCACATTTATCAATTACACTATTTCCATCCCATAGACCAAGGAAAATGGGATCCACTGTAAAGGTATGAACTGAATTTTGATAGGCATGTAAAGCAAATGACAACTTCTCATGCCAATCTTTTACGTCTTAGTCATATTTAACATAATCTTATTGGTTGCTTCTGTAGACACCTAATTTTGTCTAGGCCTATTCCTTGACAATCCAAAAATATCCAAGATCAAGGATTTAGTGCCCACCTAGTAAGAGTGGAATTTCTTAGGGTGAGCTATATGTTTTCGAGGTTTATTTAATTATGCTTAAATGGCCGTAGGTGCACATGACAAAATTAGTGTCATTTCAAGGGCTGTAGAGAATAAATCTCAAACCAAAAGATAAATTTCTAGGTAAAATAATTAACTTTTAACTTCATACTTATGAAATTTTGAAATTTATTTTTGCAGATGTTATTACGGTTAAACTCTTCATTTTTAGAAATTTAGAAAGCTGACCATCATATATTTTTATCAATACTTGTGTGTTATTTATGCTGGCATGCACTCCAAAAAAATAAGCAATATTTAAGGAAAATTTTTATTGGCATTTTATACCATAAGGTATCTAGTTGTCCATTTTAGTAATTAATTTTGATTTTTTCGCGGTATAGGAAGTATCATACTCATAAAATTTTTTTCAATAAAATTATTCTATATTTCAGATTTTCATCTTTATTATTTTTACTTTTATTTTTATTTTTATAAATTAATATTTTGATTAATGTGATGGAAAAAATTCATTTTACAAAAATTTGAACATACTTTTAAAATTTTTTTGATTTTAAAAGACAAGCTTTCCTTTATTTGTAAACTTTTTGGTAAAATTTTCTTGAGTTTTAAACTTTAAAATTCTTTAATCATTTCAATTTAACCATCATTAAATCAATTGTGAAAAATTCATTTTATTTTATGAGTTTTGCATTTTCTTCCATAATTTTCCTCATTTTCAAAATAGTCTTCTATAGCGTAAATTTTTTCAAGAGGACTTTTTTCAGTTTATGATTTTTAAAATTCTTTAAATATTATTATTTAATTCATGTCAAGTTTATTTTGAAGAATTCAATTAATTTTATAAGTTTTAGAATTTTTCTTGTTACCAAGACAGAGTTTTTTACTCCATAAATTTTTTTGATAGGATTTTTTTAAGTTTATAATTTTTTTAAAATTCTTCAAATATTGTTGTTTAATTCACATTAAATTAGGTTTTTAAAACTCAATTTATTTTATGAATTTTGTAATTTTTGCATATAATAAATTTTCTTGATAAAGGTTTTTCTTGTAAAATTTTATGAGTTTGCTATTTTTAATTTTTTAATTGAACATAAAAACTTTTTATTATTAGATTAAATTAAATTGATCATATGAAATTTTATAGTAAATACATTATTTTTTATTTTTTTTTAAATTTAGTCCTTTTAATTGATTTTTATGGTATAATTTTATAGATTATACAAGCATCATCTAAAAATCTCTAGAAATGATGATGTCATGCATGAAGACTTCACTAAATGACAAAATTAATTAATTTAAATCTAATCAAATTAATAACAAATAATAAATAAAAGAAATTTGTAGAAATTGGCGAAAGCCTTTACTCTTGCCATCCTCCATCCACTATAAATAGGGATTTTTTCATTCATTTTCAAGTGTTTAGGCTTAGAAAAAGAGAGAGAGAGAAAGGAAAAAAGAAAAAAAATCAAACAAAAAAATTCACTACATTTCAAGCTTTTAAGGTAAATTCTTGTAACAAAATTTTTGGTTTGTTACCTTTATTCATTTTTAGTTGAAATATTGTTATTTTCATGTATGTATTTTTTTTGTTATTTTTCCAGATAATTTTCATTTTCATTTGTGTTGATGTTTTTGCATATTTAG
This sequence comes from Adansonia grandidieri, assembly GCA_038382065.1. Lineage (NCBI taxonomy): Eukaryota > Viridiplantae > Streptophyta > Magnoliopsida > Malvales > Malvaceae > Adansonia > Adansonia grandidieri. Next base: position 3,328 of record JBBYHK010025103.1, on the reverse strand, counting down.
CTTGGTAAAATTTATGGCATGTAGATATGTTGATGTTGATGCAAATTTGTGATGGAAAATATTGTTTTTGGTTGAAATATCATGCTAGCTGAATGATATATAGCTTATATTCAATTTTTTTTCTTGATATTTAAGATTATTTTGTAAAGATTAAAACTTTAGGGGTCTAAAAATAATTTTCCAAAAATTTTGAAGGCTTTAAAAGGTTAATTCTATGCTTGGTTGAATCTGATTTTGATGATTTTATGATTTTTTTTTATTTAGCTTATTTTGTAATTATAGAAAATATAGGGACTAAATTTTTTTGTGGCCATCGAAGCTTGGCCGAACCATGTAGATAGCTTTGGAAATGTTTTTGTGCTTAGTTTAACATATTTGAATATGTTTCATGTATTGTACATCATTTTGAGGCCATTTTGCAATTTTACAAAGTTTAAGGACTAATATGCAAAATACAAAAAAATTGTTTCAAGGCCAATCATGCTTGGTCAATTGCTTATGTATACTTTTGAAAGTGTTTTCATGTTTATTTTGATATTTATGAATATGTTTTATGAAATTTTCATCTTTTGGTGGCTATTTTGTAATTTTAAAAAATTTAAGGGTTTATTTGCAAAATTGCAAAAATTTTATTCTAAGGCCATAGGTGTTTGGGCAAATTGAAATTGTGAATATTGGTATGATTTCCATAATCTTTTGATGAATTTTGTGTTTAATTATGATTTTATTTTGAATAGGGACTAAATTGCAAAGTTAGAAAATATTATGGATCATTTAGAAAAATTTTGCATTTTACAATTCATGTGACATTTTTGATATTTTAAAAATATTTATAACATTGGTGTGGACTTCCATATTAAAACTTTTTGTATTCTTTTGGTTTTCCATTAGAGTACAAAATGTAATTTTGAAAATCTTAGGGACCTGTTAGCAATTTTTGCATTTCAGGTCTACCTTGATATTTAAGTTACCCATGGAAGGTATGGTCATTTCATCATCATTTTAGTGTCTACTAGGGTACCGAGATACTTATAGGTCAAAGGTATACCTTAAGGGTATTTTGGTAATTTTATTTTAAAATTAAGTCTAAGGTAGTAACCGGATGCTTTTATGCTGAAGATGTATATTTAGGATGGATTCATCATTTCATTCTCATTTTAGTGTCCACTAGGGTACCGGGATGCTTATAGGTCGAAGCTATACACTAAAGGCATTTTGGTAATTTTTCTTAAAATGAGTCATAGATGGTAACCGGGATGCTTTTATGCTGAAGGTGTATATTTAAGATAGATTCGTCATTTTATCATCATTCTAGTGTCTGTTAAGGTACCATGATACTTATAGGCCGAAAGCATACTTTAGGTGCAATTTGGCAATTTTTTAAAATCAAGATTTAGATAGTAATTGGGATGCTTTTATGTCAGAGTTGTATATGTAGGATAGATTCATCATTCATCATCGTTTTAGGCTCCATTAGGGTACTGAGACACTTATAAGTCGAAGGTATTCCCTAAGGGTATTTTGGTAATTATTCTTAAAATCGAGTCCTATATAGTAATCGAGATACTTTTATGCTGAAGGTGTATATTTAGGATAGATTCATCATTTCATGACCATTTTTTTATCCTTTAGGCTTACTAGGATACACAAATGTCGAAAATAAACCTTAAGGATATTTTAGTAATTTACGTTAAACTAAGTCCTATGTGATCATCGGGATACTTTTACATCAAAGGAGTATAATAGGAATAGGTTCATTTGTTTATAAAGTTTTAGAATCATTAGGGTACTAGGATATTTATACGTTGAAGGTATACCTTGGTAACATTGTATTAATTTATTTTAAAATCGAGTTTTTAGGTCACTAGGATACTTTTAAGTCAAAGGTATACTTTAGGGGACATGTTGGTCATTTTGACCAAATTAGAGTTCTTAGAAACGAGTTTAGTACTTTGTCTAAACCGAGTCTTATGATAAGTTTTAATATTATTAATAAAATTGAAATTTTTGCAAAGGAAGGCAATGTTTTTTTATGTTAAAATAGTACATGGAATTTCTACCTAGCATATGAAAGGAATTCTATGGATTACTTTAATAATGAGATATCTTTTTAAAACTATGAAAATCAAAATTTTCTATAAATTTTTGAAAAGTAAAACCTTTTGTATTCCACCGGCTCTTTAGTAGGGTACGAAAGATAATGATAAAAAACAACTTTCATCTTCTCTTGGTTCTCCGAGAGGGTATGACAGATATTTTGATTTCCAAAACTATTAAATACTTGATTTTCTTATACATAATGATAAATTTGTTTCATAAAATTTTACTTTTAAATATGAGATTTATAATTAAATATCAAATATTAAAAATGAATAAACATCAAATTTATGTTAACACATGATTAATAGGTACCGATTACTGGGCAACACGAGAAGGTTGATTCTTACTTGTGATTGTAACCAACTCCCGGACACTTTCAAGCGATCTCTGATATTAGTGTAGATCTTGAAGTTTGCTTTTAAGGGTTTCGTAACCCTCGAAATGCGAACTCCAGTAGATAATCAGTCTTACTTGGCCAAAATAAGATTAGTAGGGACTCCAAAATAAAGGGTTGTTTTGTAACGACTATTTAAAGTTAAATCGAGTGAATGATTCATCTTGACAACTCAGTCTCAATGTATGAAATTTTAAACAATAATAAAAAAAAACGATATATGCCTCTAAAATAAAAGAAAATAATGATATACATATATATCATGGAATAATAGGTATACGAGCCATTTTTAAGTCGAGCTAGTCAGGATTCGTATCCGAGCCATGTTGCGACAGCTTAGCGACTTTACTAGGGACAAATTAGAGAGTTAAGCCTAAAATTAATTACATGTTAACTAAATTTTGATTAATTCAATTTCAACTATTATTGAACCATAATTCCTTGTATTTTCAAATAATTTTTTTATATTTTTTTATGTATATGGAAATTTCGATATATACTATTCATATTTTTCACTAACCCTTTTGTATCCTTTGCAGCATTATTTCAAGGGAATTTAGGATAGGGTTTTATTATTTTTAAAAGTGTCAAGTCAGAAAAGGTAAGTTGTCCCCCACACACACTATGCACATGCATATGCATTAGATTCTTTTCCAAGACTACCAAGGGGCTATAGACACTTGATATTTTAGAAGGGGGCGAAGTAGCTTTGCCTTCTGAGGTGTTAGTCTTTGTCTAGGCTAGTGAAAGCCTACCGGGTGTAAATTCCTATGCTTGCCCAAGGTGTTTGCCTCGACATGGGCATGCAAGTTACTCTTACTCAAAGTGAACCTT
>JBBYHK010025092.1:0-10376 GCA_038382065.1 Adansonia grandidieri | reverse complement strand
CTAATTTTTTCATGTGAGGGCTTGTTCATTTCTTCCCTTGAATTATTAGCGTACTTTTTCTATCAATCAAGCTTCTCGTTTATATTGTATATAAACATACATTTCTTTCTATAATAAAAGACTACTTTGTTCAAGAAATCATGATTAAATTACAGAAAATCAACTAAAATTGGATTCCCCATTTGCCCATTTGGTGTCTGTCTCGAAGCCCTAGCTTCATAATTGCTTGGCAGAAACAAGAAATATATCGTCAGTTTGAGTTTCAGAAATTTTGCTTGTATTTTATTTATAAATTGATGCTCTTCATCACGGCTACCGATAAAAATAATTATTACTTCTTTGTTACACGTGAAATCTCCCTCAAGGAAAGTGTACATTAATGATAGTAGTTAAACGCTTTCAATGTTATTTCTTTTTATTTTTTTTTTTCAGAAGAAAAATTGTTCAATTTATACATTCTTGCATCAAAACAAAATATGAATCTTATGCTAGATAGTACCCTGGCATTTATTCAAAGATTTAGTCTAACAAATGTTTTTAGGATACTTGCCAAAGTCAGTTCAATTGTTATTTATAGTTATATTTTATTAATATAATAATTAATAATTATTTTAATCAATTTCGGTGTATTGCAAATTATAATATCTATAATAATTTTAAAAAATGTATTTACAATATTCAAAAGAATACCCTTTATTCAAACGTAATAGGTATTACTTAATTAGAAGAAGAGAACAATAATATGAATAGGCATAGGCATTGAATAAACTAACTTTATTTGATTAATTTAAATCGGTTTGATTAGTTTAATAGATTGATTTTGTCATTTTAATGGTTATTTGGTGGTTGTGAGGTTTAAAATTTGTTAATTGAGCAAATTGAGTCTTCAAGAATTACTCGGCTCAAAGGATTGATCCTTAATCTTTTGAAATAAAATTTTGACTTGTCATACGTTAAGATCAATTTCTCTTCAAAAAATTGTTACAAGTCAAAATATAACCAACTTTGCAGTGGCAAATCTTGTACATACCAACTTATGTTGGTTATATAATTTCACTATACTATGTAACTATATATGAAGAAATGAATTAGAAAGAAAGTTTCTCTTTCAAATTTCTCTTCTCTTTTGCCTTCTATAATTTCTTCGTTCTTCACTATTCTTTTTGTTATTTTTAATCTAGTAGGGCTTCGCTGCATCAATAGTATCAAAGCCAACAATCCATGGTGACAGAATAGCGTAAAGATTTAGAGCAATTGTTTGAATAGATGATGTCATGTTTCGATGAAATTATCGAGAAGCAATGCGTAAAAGTTCATGGACCTATGTCAAATGTATTGTTAGAAGATCAGATAAACCCTTTAAAGGCAAAACAAGAATTAGCGTTGGAAGACTCTGACGAGACGCAAGCGTTCGATGACATGCCAGAAAGAATGGGTGATGTATTTGTAAGAAAAATGGTTAGTGATAATGGTGAGAACATGGTTCCATAGCCTCAACCTCAAATTTCTCGCAGTTGTCGTCTTCATCGACTTTTCCTAAGGCCATTTTGAACTCCCCCTCAATAAGCAAAAGCGAGGCCAAAGATCATGTTGTGACTTCCTTTAGCAAGGGAAAAAAGAAATTTCAAAACAAGTGTGAGACTATCGATATCTATAGTGACCTTAAAGCTTTACGTCTTGTGTATTTGATGATCCAAGTGTTTTAGCATCTTGGACAATGAGGTGTGGGTTTGTAACAACAGATAACAATGATGTTCAATTTATTATAGAATCTTTTGTTGTTGGATTCAATTTTGATAATTATGCTTTGATTGTGAATGAGTATTTGGATTCAAAATCTTTGCATCATATATCGTCTGATTCGACTAAGGAATTTACAGGGGTTACATCATATGTTGTGAGTGATTACACTTGTAATATTGTCATGTTTCCACATTGACGATGGAGCTAGAAAGGCCACTTTTGTGGCTGAAACAACAAAAACTATGGGCGATGTTGCCAACTCTTACTTTAATCAAAGTAAGACTTTTGATCCAGGTATTGGCCAAACACCTTTCAGATACAACGAGGTGCCACTTGGTTATGACTACAGCTGCAAGGTATTTGTCACTAGTTATTTTGAGAGTGCTGAAGGAAATGATTGATAGTGACTTAAATTCCATGAACTCAGTGATTAATGGGTTTATATTTTGTGTGAATATGGAAGATGTTCTAGCTTTATTTGACAAATACATTAAAGAAAGTGCAAGGCCAATACAAGAAATGTTTGGACATGCACATGATCACCAATGTTTCATCATCTTAATAGATAGGATTGATGGCATTGGTGAAAGCCATTTCAGTGAGGGAACTCAGACCTTGAATCACCCAACGATTAATTGAAACATTATTGAGGTTTTTAACAAAGACATGGACAAAATATGGTTGTTTTGCTTGAAGCAAAAGATTTAAAACTAGAAATTCATGATGCTATTAACACACTTACAAACCCAAGGGTGGCTCGCGAAAACATCAAGAAAGCTGCGACTACATATATTGATGGTACATGGTGCTATGCCAACAAAGGAACTCCTAAACAAATACTAGGTCTTTACAAAAAGAAACATAAGATTACTGGAAAAGTGCATGCTTTAATTCACAAATTTGCTGTAAAGGGTTTATGATCCAATGGAGTTGCTTTTCAGGAAGTTTCGAAAAGAACTACGGAGAGTCCTAGAGATCCAAGGACATTTTTTGGGTTACTTTTTAGGAAGTTTCAAAAATAGTGCTGTAATAACAAAAGGGTGTTGCATCAAGAACGGAAGCAAGTTTAGGAGGGTGAAGTTTTAAAATTTAGTAGTTACAAAGTTGTTGGGACTTACTAAGTTTTGCTACCTCTTAATGGATGTCTTGAAGGAGAAAAAAAAAAGCTAGGTTAAAGATTTCGCCTTATGCTTGTATGTCGCAAGAGCCAGCTATGGTGTTGGTTGTTAAGGTCTATGTAAAGCTTTGCCTTCGAGCACTTTAAAGGATTACTTTGGGTCTGGCATATAGGAAAGCTGCCAAGGCAACTGAAGCTGAATATTTCCATGATCTCTTTAAATCTTCATGGATTGTGTTAGATGCAGGTGATACATTTGGTTCAACAGCAATCATTAACTATTGCATTAAAAATGGCTGCGTTGTTATATTGTTATCGAATTTCCACCATGCAAGTACACATATCGTAACAAGTAATAGAAAGATGAAATAAAGTATCATTTCCGTGAAGAGCTAAGTACTAAAATTAAAATAACTTAGTCTTATCTATACAGATAACTAAATGATTGTAAAATAAGATTAAAATTAAACTAGTTTTAACTAAATAACAAAATAAAGAAATTAAATAAGATTTACTTAATCAATAACAAAAGCCTGGGATTACAATTTCTTTCAACACTTCATTTAAGCCGATTTTACTCTCTTAACTTAACTAATGATAATAAGTTGTTAACCTAAAGTTCTAATTTATTTATAAGCATTTTTTAATGGTCTTGTAAAAATATTTCTCCTAACTAATTGAATTAAACGAAACTCATTAAGCATAGACTCTAATCTGATTTCATATGGCGTGCTCCTATATTCTTATCTAACATGCAGATAAATTAATCCTGATAAATGAATATGAAACATATACCATTTAATCCAAGTCTAAATACAAAATTTGCCTTTTCAAGTTCATTAAGGTTACCAAATCAATCTAATTAGTGGCTAATCAACTAGAAACATTACGAATAAGATTGAATAAATAGCTTAAATATCATTAAATCAAGAAAAGAGAATAAAAATCCAAACTACTTGATGGATTCTAACTCTAGAAAAATAAATTTAGCTCATATTAATTAATTAAACACAAAACACTAGAGTTTCACCATTATGAAAATTATAATAAAGATAAAAAGATTAAGGAAAAAAGAAAACAAAAAGATTAAGGGAAAAAGAAAACTAAGATTTGTTGTGTCTTCGTCTTCAATTTCTTCAATCTTTCTCTTATTGCAAAATCCCGATGGCTTCTCTCCTCTTTAGAAAACTAAAAAAAATAAAAACTATAAAGTATCTAGGATGTTCCATCATTCAGTCCTATGAGTCCTGTATATAAGCAAAAACCTGAAAGTAGAAACTTAGTCTCCAAATAGCTTGAACGTATTATTTTTAAAAATTATCAAATTTAATTACTTTGCTTGATTAGATCCACTTTATTTCTTCATTAAGTTGTTGCACTTTTGGAAACTCTTTTAGGTTTTGACCTACCAAAATATGAAAAGCGTTTAAATAACTAAAAAATTAAAATATAACTAAAACTAAATTAAAAACCATTAAAAATAAATAAAATCTAAATAAAATAATACAAAATTAAGAACTACTAAATAAAAATAAAATTTAAATAAAAATCTTTAAGACTTACCTAATCTAATATGCATAATGAGGCTAAATAACCCGATTGTATAGAGTTATCACACCTAAACTTAAGATTTTGCTAGTTTTCGAGCAAAATCAAACAAAAAAAAAAGAAACAAAATGAAATGAGTGAAACAAAACACAAATTGAGATAATGTACTGAAATGATAATTGCCTTAATTTTTCTCAAAACTTATGTCAATATCCTAATTCAAGGTGCATACAAACATAATTCAAATTCATAGTTCAATTTAATCATAAATCTCAATGCTTCGAATAGATTTTCGAAGTGTGTGTGAATACGATCTTTTTACAAATCATTGCATGCAATCCGAATAAGTTTATGCCAATGCAAACTGCGCATTAATACTAGATTCTCGTATGTTTGCTTTTCATCTTTCTCTCTCTCTCTAGTAATGTAGCTAATACCCCATCAAAGATCATGTAGAAATTTATTAAGCTTGTAATGTATGGCTTGGGTCAAGGTAGGATAAAGGATAAATTTTAGTTTAATTCACCCACAACATTCTTCATTGTTCCAAATCTTTCAAAGAACCGTTCATAACATTTTGAGACACATACCTTTTTCATGACATTTTCTTTTTCATGTCATTTTATTCATTTACACATTTTTATATGTTTTTATCTCTCTCTTTTTTCTCAACATTTTTCTTTTTTTTCATTTTCTTCTTTTTTTTTTTCATTTTTTCTTTCATGCTTCACTAATACAACACAATTCAAACGTGGCTCATAATACTTTCTGAAACAATTTCATGCTCGTGCCTATGTAGTGAAAGTTGATCATGATTTTTCTTATTTGGTAGGGCTAAATTAATGTGGCAATCAAAAGAAAATGATATATCTATATATTAATTAGGATCAACTGAGGGTAACTAAGAAATACAAATACATAAAAGTAGGCTTAGAAAGGCTCAAACGATTCAAAGATAGCCTAAATCATTTCTTATTTGTCTAGGGTTTCGCCTCAGGAGAGAATTAAAAAAATTATAGGCTTCTAGATATAATTACAATTTACATCAATATAAACAATCTTCAAATAAGCAATACAATTCAATTCAAGAGATCAAGTGCTTAAAATTTTCAAAAATCACATTCTAACAATGAGAAAAACAAAAGAATCTAATCACAAAATTAAATTATGCTTATATTTTCCCAAAAAGCAAGATAAATCCATAACTTAATTTTCATCATTGAATAAGGATTTCATCGTTATAAGCATTAACATCTCAAACATACTAAACTATTAGAAAAAATAGATAAAAAGAGTGAAAATATGCAAAAAATGTAAAAACGCTTATTCTAATTTTACTTTCACAAAATAATAACCTTACCCCCAAACTTAAATATTGTCCTCAATGTTTAAAAATAAAAAGAGAGAATAAGAAGCTCCTCTTTTTCTACAAAAAAATTTCAAAAAAATTCTCTATTTGTCATTTTCAACCTCATCTTGCTTGCCAAAGTTTATGGGAAACTATGAAGGAAAATCAAATAAAACAAACTTACTAGAAATAATCCTAAAATAATAATAACAACACTAAAAATTTTAAAAAAATTTAAGGTAAAAGATAAAATTGAAATTAAAAATTGAAATCTAAAAACTTATCATGTTGATGCCAGCGACTGGGTAAAAGAGTGGGTCAAAATACAAAAAAAAATGTAAAAATGGGGGAAAGAGGTGGCTAGCTTTGTAGCATCGATATCTTGGTGCTGCAACATCGACCTTTGAAGTATCGGGGTGTCACGGCACCTTTCCTAACATTGCAGTGACCTATAGCTCTTTTTCTTCTCATAACTCGATGTTACAGTGCTAGGTTTTAAGCACTACAGTGCCAGTTTCGAGTGCCATAGCATCTCGAAACCATTTTTTGAACACCTACGAAAAGAACTTAAAAAAATTGAGTATGAACAAAAACTAAATAAAAATTCTAAAATTAAGGAAAGAAAAGTTTAAGAAGCATTATTGATGGCCGTTTATGACTAATTTTGCCTCCCCAATATTGCATGAGTAGCTGTCCCTTTTCTTTGAGCTTTTTCTTTGTATTTTCATTCGCCATCTTGCTCAAAGTTTTGCTTAATGTTTTTCTTGTCCGGTCCTCTCCTCGAATAATTTGAGACATTCATTGAACTTTTGGGTACATCTTCCAAAACATGAACTGCCAAACATTATTCAGATTCATTAGGATAATTAATAGCTTTAAAAACTTTAAAGGTTACCTCTTGGTCTTGAACTCTCATGGTAAGTTCTCCTTTCTACACATCAATGAGAGTTTTACTAGTAACTAAGGATGATCTCTCAAGAATGATTGGAATTTCACTATCTTCTTTCATGTCAAGTGCAATGAAGTCAGTGGGAAAGATGATTTTATCAACCTTCACAAGCACATCCTCCACAAGGCCTCTTGGATGGGTGTATGATCTATCAATTAATTATAATATAACCGTAGTGGGCTTTACCTCCCCCAAACCAAGCTTTCAATAGATAGAAAGAGGCATTAAATTTATACTAGCTCCCAAATCACATAAAGCTCTACCAAAGAATTTGTTACCTATAGTGCATGGAATATTAAAGCTTCCCGGATCCTTGAGCTTTGGTGACAATTTCTTTTAAAGGGTGGCACCGCACTCTTTAATAAGTGCAATTGTCTTGATCTCACCCAATTTCCTCTTTTTTGAAAATATTTCTTTCATAAACTTGGTATATTTTGGCATGTATTTTAAAGCTTCAGCAAAAGGTATATCAATATAGAGCTTTTTAAATACCTCAAAAAACTTTTTGAATTGATTATCAAGCTTTTGCTTTTAAAAATGCTAAGAAAAAGGTAGTGTTGGGTAGCTTGGAGCTATTTTATATTGCTCTCTCTCTCTCTCTCTCTCTCTCTCTCTCTCTCTCTCTCTCTCTCTCTCTTTTTGCTTTTCACCTGTATCTTCTTTTTCAATTTGCTTGGTTGATTCATCTCACTTCTTGCTATAACCTTTAACCTTCTTTTGTTTCCTAAGTTTGATGGCATTATATTGCTCTTTCTAATTGCTTTTTAGGTTAGGCTTAGCATCACTTGAAAGAGTACCCAAAGGGTGGCTATTAATGGCACTAACAAGTTATCCAAACTGTGTCTTAGTATTCTTTATAGATGCTGTTTGAACTTGCATAAATTGCATGCATATCTTCTAGTGATGACTTCTTTTCTTGAGCTGGAACTCTGGTTTAGTCAGGCACTCTGAATTATTATAGAAACCTAAGAGAAAAAGCTTGCTTACTTGTAGAAGGAGGCCTTTGGTTGTCATTCCAAGAGAAGTTTGAATTATTGCGCCAACCTGGATTATAGCTCCTGGAATAAGGGTCATCTTGGTGTCTACTATAATTCTTGATATAGTTAGCTAATCCAGTATAGCTTGGGCAATGATAGAATGTCCATCACCATATACTTCACAAACCACTAAAGATCTCAGAACTGAATGTGCACTCATAGCATCCAGTTTTTTTGTAATAGTAGCAAGTTGTGCATGAAGTGAAGTAATGGCATTAGTTTCATGGATACCTACAACTTTCTCGACAAGCTTATTTTAGTGGACCATTGACCATTACTATAAGCCATCTCTTTAAGTAACTCAAAAGCTCCATTAAGTGATTTCCCAAAAAAATGCTATGTTTGCTACAGCATCAATAATGTTCTAAACCATCATTCCATTATAAAAGGTTTGTACTTAAAGCCATTTAGGAAGACCATTATGAGGACATCTCTTAAGCAATGCTTTGAACCTTTCCCAAGCTTCGTAAAATGATTCTGAATCATATTGAGTGAAGGAAGTGATGTCATTCCTCAACTTTACTGTCTTGGTTGGAAGAAAATATTTGGCAAGAAACTTTTGCACCAAGTCATCCCAAATAGTGATAGAGCCAATTGGAAATGAATTTAATCAACTTTTTGCCTTATCTAGGAGTGAAAAAGGAACGAGTCCTAATCTAATGGCATCATCCGAAACCCCATTGTGTTTGAAAGTATCACATAGCACTAAAAATTCACAATATGAGTGTGAGGGTCTTCATTTGGTAGACCACCAAATTGAACTAATGTCTGGATCATCTGTATGATTGCTGGTTTTATCTCAAAGTTATTGACTTGAATGGCAAGCTTGCAGATACTTGAATGAATGCTTTACATGAGAAGGACAACAAACTCTCGCAAACATTTTTGTATCTTTATTTTCAGCCACTATATTAGTTTAAGTTGAGGCCTGTAAATTCTCCCTTGGACATCGATGGAAAGTTCCTTTCAAGTTTTGGATCAAAGGGACAACTCTTCGCATACAACGACTAAAAGTACCTAAAAAGTAAAAAGAAAGTCTGAACTAAGATTACAATTGCTTGGTATTAATATTAGCAAAAATTAGTAAAACAATTCCTGGCAATGGTGCCAAAAACTTGTTATCGGATTTCCACCATGTAAGTGCATGTATCATAAATAAGTAATATAAAGATCAAGTAGAGTATCATTCCCATGAATAATTGTACAAAAATTCACTAAGTACTAAAATTAAAACAATTTAATCTCATCCAGACAAATAATTAAAAGATTGGTAAATAAAATTAAAATTAAACTAAAATTAACAAAATGACAAAACAAAGAAATTAAATAAGGTTTACTTGATCAATAACAAAGGCCTAGGATTACAATTTCTCTCAACACTTCATTTGAACATGTTTTACTCTTTAACTAAACCAATAATAATGAGTTGTTAACCTAGAGTTATGATTTATTTATAAGTATTTTTCAATGATCTTATAAAAATATTTCTTTTAACTAATTTACTATATTCATATGAAATTGAACTAAGAGAAACTTATTAAACTTAGACTCTTATTTGGTTACATATGGCATGGTCCCATATTCCTACCTAACATGCAGATCAGTTCATCGTAATAAATGAATATGAAACGCATGTCATTCAATCTAGGTTTAAACACAAATTTTTTTTCCAAGTTCGTTAAGATTACCAAATTAATCTAATTGGTGGCTAATCAACTAGAAGCATTGCGAACAAGATTGAAGAAATAGCTTAAATATCATGACATCAAGAAAAAGGAATTAAATAATCTAAACTACATGTAGAGTTCCATTGTAAACCTAGAAAAATAAGTTTATCTCATATTGGTTAAATAAAACACAAAACACTAGAGTCTCACTATCATAAAAATTATAATAAAGACAAAAAGATTAAGGGAAAGAGAAAACTAAGACTTGTTGGGGTTGTCTTTAATTTCTTCAATCCTTCTCCTGTTGCAAAATCCTAATGGCTTCCTTCCTCTTTCGAGAATTAAGAAAAATAAAAACTATAAAGTATCTAGGATGTTCCCTCATTCTAATCTTAAAAGTCCTATTTGTAAACAAAATTCTGAAGGTAGAAACTTGATTTTCGAGTAGCTTGAACATATTATTTTTGAAAATTACCAAACTAAAATCACTTTGCTAGATTGGATCCACTTTACTCCTTAATTAAGTTGTTGCACTTTGGAAACTCCTTCAGGTTTTGACCTATAAAAATATGGAAAGCATTTAAATAACTAAAAAATTAAAATATAAAGGAAGTAAATAAAACTAAACTAAAGACTACTAAAATAAATAAAATCTAAATAAAATAATTCTAAATTAAGAACTATTAAATATAAAAATAAATAAATAAAAATCTCTAAGACTTAACTAATTTAATATGCAAAATGAAACTAAATAATTTTATTTTATAGAGTTATCACATATCATCTTTGAAGCTTGGTTATGACCAAGGGAGTCGGTTCACAATTTCTAGCTGGTTTGATTCCAAGCTGATGAGAATAGTACTGCAGCAATTAATGACAACTGTTCTGACGATAGGAAAAAGAATATGAACGTTATTGCTATGGTTCTGCTGTTCCATCTCCTTGTTCATGTTACAACCATGGATGT
>JBBYHK010025071.1:0-10379 GCA_038382065.1 Adansonia grandidieri | reverse complement strand
ATTAATTGTTTAGACTCCAAAAATTTGTTAGAATCCATTAATGAACCCATAGTTAAGGTTTGCAATGTTATATGATAATTCTTTGGCGCAAAAACATGTTTAAATTAGATTTTGAATAGGTAATGTAAAAGCTAAAAAATGGCTCAAAGTAGCCAAAATGGCCTGCATGTATGGATACGTATCACTCTCTATCGATACTCCAGGTAAATTTTATGCATAAGTATTGATACAAGGATACTTGTACAATACTAAGAGCATAAATTATTTCCAGTCTTAAGACTTTGAAACCTATATCGATACTCATGCTTGTGTATCGATACATTTTGCCCAAAATCACAATTTTAGCTACTGCCAAGACTTGTATCGATACAATCATGCTAAGTATTGATGCCACACCTTAGGTATCGATACCAAACCCTCATGTATTGATACTACACATGGAAATTCAAAATTTTGGTAACATGAAAGCCTTGTGACAGTTTTTAAGCACCTACATGACCTGTAAATCCCTTAAGTTCCTCGAGTTGTCTTATCTTGGTCACAAAAAGAGGAAATTACCTCGTTTGTGAATTTTTCTTTAAAGCGATCCATAGGCATTTTAGGCCTTCCCTAGAAAAACTTTGTCACCGGGCGATGATTATCCCATAGCTTTATTTCTATTTTTTTTTATTTTGTCACCTTTTATCTAACTCCTAAGATACCAAAAACTAGTCCAGACAAAATGAGGTGTCTACACCAAGGATAGCTACTCATTGCCAGCCATTGGTTGACTGGTTGACACTTCTTCCAGTTACAAATTTTTTAACTTTATAGGCACCTTTTCAGGCTATAACCAAGTTAAAACAAACTTAGCAAATCAAAAGAAAATGATGTTCATCACGAAGGATGGGACATTCTGCTACCAAGTAATGCCTTTTAGCTTGAAAAATGCAGAGGTTGCCTATCAAGGGTGGTCATAGGGTTTTCAAAAGTTAGATTGGTTGATCCATGGAGGTGTACGTAGATGACATGTTGGTCAAAAGTCCCTCTATCAAACAGCACATATCTGGTTAAAACCTTCCAAATGCTTAAGAAATATAACAAGAAGCTTAACCCCTTGAAGTGTGTATTTGAGGAAGCGCAAGTAAATTCTCGAGCTTTATGGTGTCCTCTCAAGGGATAGAGGTAAACTCCAAAAAAATAAGAGCCATATTGGAAATCAGCCCACCAAGATCAAATAGGAAGGTCTAACTGTTAACAGGTAAAGTAGTAGCACTTATGATTTATTTCTATGTCTGTTGATAAATGTTTGCCTTTCTTTAAGTTATTCAAAGGGTACAGGTTATAAATGGACAGAGAAATGCCAATAGTCATTTGACAACCTAAAAGGACTACCTTTGTTCACCATTATTATTAGCCAACCCAAGGCCAAGAAAACAACTGTTTATGTACTTAGTAGCCTTGGATGAGATAATCATCATAGTCTTAGTAAAAGAAAAAGATGGAACACAGCACCTTGTGTACTATGTTAGTAGGGCATTTCAGGCCGGTGAAACAAATTATACCAAGATCTAAAATACTAGTCTATTTCTTTATTATGGCTACAAGGAAACTCAAGCAATACTTTTAGATGTACTCAATAACGATCCTTATAGACTAGATCTTGAAAGAAGTACTTATGAAGATAGATTCAACAGGCAGAATGATCCAATGGAGTGTAGAGCCTAATGAATTTAGCCTCAACTACAATCTAAGAAAGGTGATTAAGGCACAAGCCTTAGCAGACTTGATCCTAAGTGCTCATTCGCATCCTCCAAAGAGGCTATGCCAGAATAACCTAATCCTGGACCAACATAATTAGATCAATTCTCTACGGTCAAAGATAATACTAAGTGTTGGATCTTGTATATGCACGGATCATCTGGGAAAGAAAGGTCAGGAGTAAAATACTGATACTTGATCTGAAAGGCATAATATAAAATAATGCAGTAGAATATGAAACACTTATCACTAAACTAGAACTAGTAAAAAAGTTAGGAGTTAGCCATCTCACAGCATACGCAAATTCTTAATTAGTAACAAGCTAAGCGAACGTGGTATATGAATTCAAAGATTACTTGTTGGCCAAATATTATAGCATAATTATACGACTATGCAAATCTTTTAATCACATGGCCATAGAACAAATACCTCGAGAGCAAAACACTCGAGCTGACTTACTATCCAAAATGGCAAATGGCATGAAGATCACAAGCAAAAAAAAATCTTGCTAGAGTGTGTAAAGGTCTCTAACTATGATAGACATTTTCATGACCTAACTACTAGCAACAATGATAATTAGATGACTCCCATCCTATTTTTTCTCAAGCACAACACCATACCTTTTGATCCCTTATTATGCAGACGACTAGAAAAAAAAGGCTACTAGGTACACAATTTTCAATGGCATTTTGTATAAAAAAATTTTCCACTCACCCCCTTCTGAGATGCTTAGCCTTAGAAGAAGCAAATTTATGCTAAGAGAAATCTATGAAAGGGTATGCGGCAATCACTTAAGGAGAAAAGCTTTAGCATAAAAAGTTTTGAGGCGAGGTTTCTTTTAGCCGACTGCAAAGAAGGATGTAACCGATATGGTAAAAAGAAATAACAAATGCAATGATTTGCCAAGATACCTAGGTAACCCGTTAAAGCATTAAAATAAGTTTTTAGTCTATGGCTTTTTTTACTATAATTCTTGGTCATTGCTTGTGACTACTTTACTAAATAGGTAGAGGTGGAACCTGTGGCCACTATCACAGCCAAATCCATGGAAAGCTTCCTCTGAGAATTCATCTTCTGTAGGTTCAAAATTCCCGATGTTCTTATAGCCGACAATGGGAAATAGCTATACATAGATAAATTAAAAGACTTTTGTGAAAGGTTGCAAATCAGTCTAGTGCACAGTTTAGTTGTTCATCTTTAATCCAATGATCAAGTTGAATCCATGAATAAGAACATATTACAGCTATTGAAAAAGAAGTTAGATGATGCAAAAGGCGCTTGGGGGGGGGGGGAAATGTCATGTATCCTTTAAGCGATCAGAACAACTGAAAGCTAGGCTAAAGATGCAACACCATTTAGCCTTGTCTATGGCACTGAAGTAGTTATCTCGACTGAAATTGGCATACATAGCATAATGTCATGTATCCTTTAAGCGATCAGAACAACTGAAAGCTAGGCTAAAGATGCAACACCATTTAGCCTTGTCTATGGCACTGAAGTAGTTATCCCGACTGAAATTGGCATACATAGCATTCGAACTGCCACCTTGGACTACTAGTTGAACAAGTCCCATTTAAGGTCCAACTTAGAGTTACTAGAAGAAAGTAGAGATGAGGTTGCAATCAGGATAGCAACTAGAGCATAATAAGTGTCCAGATACTACAGCAAAGGGTTAACAAGCAATTCTAAATTGGTGACTTGGTATTATGATGTTGCAAAGCTAGTTAACCGATCGAAGAATGAGAAAAGCTATCGTCAAATCGGTAAGGACCGTATCAAACATCCAAAGTCATTAGACTTGAAGCATACAGATTGGTATACATGACTGGCAAAACCATTCCAAATACCTAAAATGCTGTTCATTTAAAAAGGCACTATCTGTAAACTCTATCTCGCAAAATAAAATATCCTTGTTATAAATCTCAGATCCTCAAGCATAAGTAGTCTAGAAAATTACCAGTATGACCCAAAACTTCCCAACATAAAATGAACAAGTGACATCAAGTGACACTACCTTAATGGTTTTATCTCCCAATGAACTGATGGCACCGAGTCACCCTGGTTAACAAATGACCTTAAAGATTTTATCAAATAATGCCCAATCGCCTTGGCACACAAAAAACCTTAAAGGTTATCTTACAAACTAATGACACTAAGCCACCCTAGCCTGTCAATGACCCCAAAGGTCTACTCTTTAAAAGCATAAAAGTGACACCAAGTCACTCATAGTAATGACCTCAAAAGTCTAAATGACATTTTCATAAATGTTTTCCTGCTTATCATATTCAACCAACATAATCAGAAGTTTGCTTGGCAAATAAGTGAGTAACACTAAATCACTCAGACAAGATATCTTAAAGATATGGCAATCCTACTTGACATTTTAGCATGCCGCCTAAAAATTACCTCTTGTTTCATCATGCAAATAAAGTGACATAAAGTCACCTCAACATTGCTAAAAAAGGTACATAAACCATTTCACACAACTATCACAAGCATAAAAAAATTTCATTAAAAAGTAGCTAAGGCATATACATATTTTGCAGTTCATTTATAAAAATAAATCAAAATATTAGGCTTGCCTAAAACTACCATAAGCAGTTGAACCCTTTTCCATCTGTTTTTCTTCATCATTTTCACCGAACCATTCTCAGCATCATTGTCATTAAGAAATAAAGTGATAAAAGTAGTATTCCTTATTTGCCCTTTTACTACTTATTGCTGATCAAGCATTAATGCATTAAAGCCCCCCAGAAGCGGCACAACTTACCCAAAAAATGCTTATTAAGTCTAAGGGACCACATAATAGTTGCACTCATAGAAAGCGTTTTGTCTAAAAGCATCAATAGAAGCAAACAACTTATCATATAATTGCTTTAGTTGATTCTTCAACTTAGCCTAAAAATGAGTCTCCCTTGTGCTAACTTGAGCTTCTAGCCTGGATATCTTCACTGCCACAGTGGCCGATTTAGCATCTTAGGCCTCTAGCCTTTTTGCAAAATTAGTGGTTGTTTCTTTCACCTCCTCTAAGTCTTTCTTTAATTAGGCAATCTCAGTAGCATGCCTTTCTTTAGCATCATTTAGGGCATTTTTTGACTTGTTTAGCTGACCATAAATCTTTTTATTTAAGTTAACATCATAGGCAACATCAACCTTAGCCTTATCAAACTTCTCTTGCCACTCCACCATTTGACTATTATAGGCAACCCCACAAGGCATTGCCTGTAGTGACAACCAACAAATGTAAAAATGAAGTACATATAAAAATCTACATGAAACTAACTAGACAAAACATTACCTTTGACAGGCATATCAATATGGTATTCAAATTCTTCACAAGCATCTTTTTCATTAACCACTCTATGTCTAAGGGAGACATGCTCTTATGAAGCTAGCAGTATATTGAACTTACCTTTGAAAAAACAAATTACAGACTGCTAGTAGCACCCCTAGCACCAGCATTACCATTTATTGACACAGGTAAGCCATGAGAGGCAAGTATTAAAATCATCCCAGAAGGCTACGAAATAACCTTACTTGTAGACAATGTTGTGGTATCCACGGTCCCTACCCATTAGATAGAGTAGTCATAGCTGAAGTAGTGGCACCCATATGCTCTACAGATGCCTTACCCTTTCCTGCAATTGCCTTCTTTACTAGTGAAAGAGATCATCCTTACTCTTTTGCCATGCCCTTGCCCTTTACTTTTGGGTAAGTAGCTTTCTTGAAGGTCAATTGTTTAGCCACATGCTCTTCCAAAACTGCTTGAAAAGGACCTATGCTAGGGACAAAACAAGGCATAAGCCATTTTAGATAAATACAAGTTAACCAAATTAAATTCACAAGAATATACCATCTTCTGATGGGGGATGGATGGTCCATCAGCCACAGTATAACTTAAGGATAATTTTTCACCACCTCAAGATCCCTAATCGACATCTTGTGCAGTAAAAAGCTCTTCAACAACATCTTTTAAGTCCTCTTCGCCAACCATGCCTTTTATAGAAATTAACAAAGTAACCAAAAGTTCCAGTCAATCTTGAATGCCGTAATAAACACACAAAAAAGCACATATATACTAGCTAAATTCTTCTAAGCTCATAGGAAATGTCTCTTATTTCACTTCCCAAAAGGATATACCACTTTTTTCAGAACATTTTTCATGCCCAAACCAAGATAATGTCTTTGGACATTTTGTAACGTCATATATTCCTGGCAGTTGACTTGTCTCTCTTTAAAGAACTCAACTTGTTCCTTCTTTCAGAACACCAAAAGGGGTTTCAAATTGTTTACAGGGGACTTGTTACTTTATTCAACTGGGAAGCCCTACTCTATGTTTACCTTTTTATGTACAATAAAGAATTAATGCTTTATTAAGTGGGCATTTGATGGAAAGGCTGTCAATAATTTTTTTTGCTCTTTGTTTGCAATAATATAGGCATGGCTCGCTTCTTTTCAGCATAAACAGTGTCTTAAAAATATTTACAAAGACATCCACCTATTTTTCTTGCACACTAAAAATTATGTCACCATGATCACCCATGAAGTTGGCTTCAGTTGATTTTGTGACAACCTATACACATTAAGCAGCGAGTAGAAAGATGGCTCTAAGGGAAAATAAAACCCCTTTTAAATATAAAAAAGTGAAAAGTAATGCTATTTTCATTCCTCCTTGTCATTATTTATTCTAGAAGGGGCTTTAGAACTTTGAATTGGTCAACATCCAACCCACTATCAGCCATCCACTTGTGCACAATCATCATGGAGACATCACCAGCATACCTATCCATGAGTTTAGATCTAAATCACCTAAGTCTATCATTTCCTTAGTATTATGAGTGGCCTTTTCAAGTATTTGTGTTATTTTGACAATTGAGGGCATATAATGAGGACCTATTACATTAAAAGGCGGCTCGACACGTTGAACCTTAGCTTGTTCACCATGCCAACCATTGTTGTACCTTGCCCTTCGCCTTCATTCATCATCATGAAAGGGTAACCATAAAACTGCCCAAAACTAGTCCTAGTTATTACTTCTACTTGACTCCTCACTTGTAACCCATTATTTTCTAAATTATCCTTTTTGGTAATCAACTTGATCAACAAGCAGCATCAGATTCGACCATCCACTTAACAGACACTAACAGATAATAAATCTAAATATGCAAGATTAAATAAGGTAAATTTCAAGAAACTTATGCAAAAATCTTACATAATAAAGGATAGACGAAGAACATAAGGAATGAACACTTGCAAGCTTTCCTAAGCACATAAATCATAGCAAACCATAAAGTAAAGCTTTCGCTACAAAAGATAAAAAACAAACCTAAAAAACTAACAATCACAAGAAGAGAGAAGAAAAAAAATAAAAATTAACAAAAATAAATAAGGAAGTAGAGAGAAAAACCTTACAGGCTATGGAGAATAAACGACTTAAATAAAAAAAAGTTTCTACAATGCTTCTAAAAAAACTGCCCCTTTAAATGCTTTTCAATGCTTATCCTAGAAACACATAATAAGAACCAAATGTCACGTAACCATTTGGCCTTCTTTGCACATGCCGACTAAATTGCTAAATCATATATCTAAAATTCAAAATAAAAGGTGGGAATCAAATCTCCACACGCTATATTGGAATAAGGATAGATTCTGAATTTTTGAACACTATATTGAACCTAGAATAGTTAATATTTTGACTAAGGCAAGCATGATCACTTTATAACTGCTCTGAGCTGCTTTGGAGGGCAACCCTAAATAACCTTACTCTAAATGAGCAAGTCACCTGAATGACCTCGCTTAATTGCCTTTATAACAACCAGACTCTAACAACGTGCTTAGCTAATTGCCAAAATCTCCAATCATCCAAGGCACACTTCAAACATATAAACGCCCTAACAAACATCTCTAAAAATATCCTGGATTAGAAATCTCTAAGCAACATATCCTAGATATTGCTTTTCTCGTATAGGACTAGCCACCAACATATCCTAATAAATACCGCTAAAAAACTAATAGTATAACAACTAATAACTTTAGGACAGTGACGGTTAAACAAAATCAAAGGGCATGCCGGAAGCTTAACTATAAAAGGGGCTACAAAGTTCTCAGGTAAGGGGGCATTCAAACTCTACCTCTTTTTATTTCTTTTCTTTTTCATTCTCTCGTTTCCTTCCTACAAAGCTTTTGGGCTGACTTAGGCATCAAAGTACACCCCAAAGTGCTAACTTCGTTACCTCTCTAACCTCTAATCTATATTTCAAGCTTTATTTCTGCTAGACATTTCGGACCCTTTTGACCTTAACTAAAAAGACCATCAATAATGTTAAAAATATTTAAAAAATTGGCCCTACTATATTGTTAGTATCTATATATAAGAATGATCGATATTGTTTCATAAATTAATTGAACATCAATTCAGTTACAAAAATTAAAATTTAATTAAAATATATGAAAATTATTTTAAAAAAGAAAAATTTTAAATTTGAGTGAGTAAATTTTTAATTTTGAGTGCTTTTAAGAAATGAGTAATGTTTTAAAGATGAAGTGGGTAGTGTTTTGGAATTGAATTTTTTTAAAATATAAAAGTATGTAAATATCTTAAAATTATTATTTTGATTTGATTTTTATTTAATTTCCTTAGCTAAATTAGTGTGGTTAATTTGTGATACCAACTCAATCACTCTTTTTATAATCGTAATAAATTATGATACACCTACTTTTGTGGGTGAAAGGAAAAGTGTAAAAATTGTAACTTCTTTTGAATGAAGCAAAAATAGGCAAGTGTTTTTTGTTTGTGCTTTTCTTTTAAAAAATTTAAATTATTTTTATATATATCTATTAATATATCATTTTGATTTTATAAGTTTGTTTTTTATCATTTCTCAACTGAATTGGTATAACTTGATTCCATACTAAACTTAAATATTACATATAGTATAAATACTTAGATTTTAAAACTACTAAAATTTGAAAAAATTACACATTACTTCTTAAAAAATTCCCTATGTCTTTAAATAATAAATAAGACACATCACTCATCTCAGTAGTCCTACTAGTAGAGTTTTTACACTTAAATAACAATGTTTTGAATAATAATACTTTCATTAACTACCTACTTTAAAATTTTACTTTTTTACATATTTATTTATTAATCTCTCTTTGAAATATTTTTTAAAACTTTTCTCATTTGCATAGTAAGTTCGTCCGATTTTGGTCAAAATATATTTTGATTCGATTAAAAAAAGTTGTCTAACTCGACCAACCTCAAATTTGGAAAATTGTCAAAATTGATCCAAGTTCAAATTCAAACTGATTGAATTTATTAAAAAAATTTAAACTAAAATAATATGAATTTGAACTTGGAGTCAAATAACTTGAAACCGACACAATGAATTGATTGGTCAAAATCTACGAAAATTAAAATCCATAATAAAAAACCAAAATTTAATTATGTCACTTTTATTCAAATGAGTAAAATAAGCAAAAAATAAAAATTTAAAATAAAAATTTAACTTTAAATACCTTATATTTCTACATATTTAAATGTTTTGTATTCTAAATAAAGTTAATATCTTATATTTATACATAAATTAAAATAAATTTGTTATAATTAGCATTATTTGATTAATTTAAACATCCATTACATGCAAAGTGCAAACTTATTTAATGGTAAGCAAATTAATTGATAGGTCAAACACCAAAATTAGATCTATACTAATATATGAATTAATTTTTTTATGTATTAAAAATTTTAATTACTAACTATTAAGATTAAGCCAACCAATTGATCCATTAATATTCTTATTAACTTAGTGTTTGGCTTAGGAATGGAATTGGTACTCTTTTTAATAACATGCATTGTTGAATATGTTAGTCACGTATTTGGTCAATTGATTTATATGATTATATCCAAAGTAGTAACGCTAATATTTATAATTTATGTTCATGGAAAAAAACATATATAAGAAGAAATTTTTTTAATTTTGAAATGTTGTTAAAGAAATTATGAAAAAATGACCAAGAAAGATAGAAATAAAGCACAAAAAAATTAAATAGTGAAAATTTGAAAATTAGGTAGACCGTGTGGCTCAATGGATTAATACTAAACTTGCTCACAGGCCAACTGAGCCCAAATAGGGCATAACATTTATAGGCTTGCCTAGCTTAAGTCGACCCAAAATATAATTTTTTTTTATTCGAGCCCATCTATATTTATAAATGAATGGTCCAAGCCCATTTAGACCACCCATATTATATTTTTAAAATATATTTCTAATTCTTAATAACTAAATATATTTTTATTTGGTTTTTAATAATATTTTTTTAAAAAAAATAAATTGGTATGACTTCATTATAAAAGTTTTTCAACGAGTTAACAATTGGTAAAATTAGATTACAATTATTATTATAAAATATATATAATCATATCATAAAAATATAAATTGGTAATAGAAAAACATTAGTTGAGTTGGGCCCAATTAAAATTTGTTCCCTAAGACTCGACCATTTTTCAAATGGGCTTCATTTGTTTGCCCAAACTTATTTTTCAAGACTAATATTTTTATCAAAACCTTCCTAAATATGGAACAAGTCTTTGAATAGGTCTAAGTATTCAAAGTTATTTATGCAAGTTAGTTAGT
>JBBYHK010025060.1:0-10379 GCA_038382065.1 Adansonia grandidieri | reverse complement strand
TTCCTTAAAGCTAGCAAAATATCTTGGGGAAAATTAAGTTTTCCAGATCTAGAATCTTGGTTAAACAAGCTCAAATCATCTGATTTCCAACAAAAATGGCTTTACACACATCCTCGAAATTTTTGTGCCTTTTTCTTGAGTCAAAACCTTGAATGGTATCATCAACGGGTTGTTTCATCATCCCAAACTACTTTGGGGCTATACAAATGAGCTTGTGATGCTCATGCCACTCTTTCCCTTCAGTCATGGACATTCAAATGTCAATGACTCAAGTTTGGACCCGTAGACATAAAAAAATAAGAGATATCCCCTGCTTTGCTTTGTCCCTTACTGGCAGCACAACTGTTGCAAATTGAAAAATCACTTTAAAATCCCAAACGATTTTTCATGAATTTCTCGATATTTTTCTATCAAAGCATGTCGAATTATCTGTAAAACGATGTCTTGTTCACCCTAGGATCATTCCAGATGAGAGAGTTATGATTTTTCAAGTCTAAACTGTCCAGAACCTCTGGAATCCGAACATTTATTTTGGTTGGGTAATTCACGCCCACTAAATGATTTTTCGAAATTTTTCAAACATTTTTCCTAAAAAGTTCATGAAATTCCTATTCTGGAAAGGTATTATTTGCAATTTTCTGATACCAAATAAGTCTGAAATGATTTTTCAAATTTTGACACTCCTTGTCCCTCATATGCTCTGCCAGCAGTACAATCAATCCGAATTTGAAAATTTATTCCCTCGGGAAATGACTTCTTAGGACATTGGGAATATTTTTAGATCGACCCTCGTTGAGTTAGCCTTCTAGCCATATCTTGTCCACCCTCTAAATCCTTCAAACCAATTTAGAATAAATTCAGGAAACATGATAGCGCAATGTTATCCCCTGTTTTTGATCATAGTCAAAATAAGTTATTTTTCCAAATTTCGTCTCGAGACATTCAAATGTCTATGTATCACCCCAATCAGGCTCGAGAACATACTTTAACATCCCACAAGCTCATATCAAGGCACAAACATTTTTTACATCTTTATCATCCTCATTCACAGTAAATCTTTTTGCCAAAAATTGTCGAATGCTCACCAACTTTCTAAATCATGAAGTTTTGTCATCCACGGGAATACTCCAACCCCGCCTTTTCAAGGGGACACTCCAACCCCGTTTTTCAAAATTGTCAAAGTAAAAATCTTTCTTTGTCAAAATTATTTGTCATCCACAGGGATACTCCAACCCTATATTTCAATTGCAATTAAATTCTCCTTCCCCGATTTCCATGAATATGTCAAACAAATCTCGTTTAATCAAGAAATCTAGATGCATCTCGAAAATGGTCAATTCGGTTATTCCTAGATAATCGATGCCAATAGTGAGATAAATTCCCATAGTCCACCCATTTTCTTTATCATTGCATTGAATGATCCATGTTACGTTATTTCATTTATTATCTTACTAACATGATTTCTTTGTCATGATTATTTGCATTCATGTTTTCAAAATGTTTCCAAATAAAATTAAAGGTAATGTTTCGCATGGGTATCTCTCCAATGCCTAAAGTGGAACATTCCATTTTCAAAGTAAAATTCAGAGGTCATTTTTATTGAAAATCTCTATATTCCCTATCTCTTCAGGGCGTATATGAGATTAAATCTTTTTCATCAAAACCTGGATCATTTCTATAAGATTCATGCATTCGAAGAGGGTCATATCGAAATAGTGATAAGTTAAGATCGAAAGAATGAAACTGAGAAAGATATAGCTAGTAAGGTACTGATTTCGAGCATCACGAAGAGGTTCATACCTCATCACACGTAACCAACTGTCAAACCCAAATGATGAATCTTTGCATTACGTAGACCACGGGATCGATGTTTTAAGTTTCGTAACCCAGAACATAGGTTTCAATAGGCATCCGACCATGCCTAGCCTAAAATGATCGATGGCGACTCCAAGCATTGACCATTTTGCGATGGTTATCCAAGACCAATAAGATGAGCGATTTATCTTATGGTCCCTTTCACTATACCATAAGTTGAGGATCCGTACATTCTCGTTTTCATCACATCACCAAAAAAGGTCTTGGTTAAGAAGACATTTCCAAGTCAGGAAAATATTCTAAGTCGTACACACTCATAGATCCACGAGGATCCACCCCGAGGTACATTGCGATAGCTTGGCAACTCCTAGGGATTGTATAGAGAGTTAAGCCAATAACTAGCCATGTCTCCCGGTTCTTTTGATCTTTGATCATTATTTAACCATGACCCTTTTGTCATTTTGTCATTTAATCTTTTGTTTGACATGATTTTCAGGATTGTCTTATTTTTTGAGTAATCATTAGCTTAATAAAAGTGGTAATGTGGAGGTAAACAAAAAGGTTTAATCGTTTCCCTGTCATACACCGCACACTTGCATATGCATTAGTATCCCGCCAAACTCCATGGCATGGTTACAACCCAATCATTAAGAGGAAGTGAGCTATCCACCTTCATGAGTAATCCTCCGCATAGGCATGGCAATAACTTCCTGGATGTAAATTACCTATGTCTCTCGTGAGTAACCCTCCGCATTTGCACAAGGAAATACATCCAACGGATCGAACCCGTTCCACCAAACACATGATGGGTTAAGGATTTGGATCCCTTGACTGTCCTTACCGAATGGAGGAGCAATTCAGATACTTGTTTAGGCATCAACTTAAACCTCATATAGTGAGCCCTACAAGCTAAACCATGTTAAACCATACCGTAACGCTATTAGAATACCCAGAGAATAGGGTCACTCGGGAAACATTCCTAACCTTTACTCCTAATTACCATAATTATGTAGGTGACAATGAGTATATAATTGTCATTCGTATATGCATTTTTATCATTTATTAGGGTATGCCATCGTGTCGCTCGGATGATGGCTAACCTTTGTATAAATAAGTGACAGTAAACAAAAACCATCATGCATAATGTCTTACACTGCAAGCCATTATGCTGTCCGAGTCATGGCTTAACGTGCATCCGTACTAGTGGTGATAAACGAATATCACCACTAGTCGATTATTTTTCCATTCAAATGAGATATTCATCACCTCATGAAGGGCAAATTGCATCTTGCATGTTGACACGCTACCCGTTTCTTGTCTCACCACCTTGGTTGAAACATGTTATGACTATTTTTCTCTGATGTTCTCAAATTCTTTAATTTCTTACATTTGTCTCTTATACAATTCACTAACTCGTTTCCCTTTTGTTGTTGTTTTGACGCATACATCATCTCATCATAATTATCATGACCATCATCATTTTGGGACAATTGTTCTGGTTCGGTGTTGCAAGTGTCTTTTTTGTGGCTCTATGAAGCTATTCCAGGATTTAATTGTCTCTAATGCATATGTATATTTACTTGCACCTGTTGTACACTTGCATTGTTCATTATCTTAACTCATCATTACATCATAAACACTCATTAATAAATACATTTAAAAAAGGAAGTCTAACACGAGAATTGGGCTATAAAAGTGCAAGGGACTCTAGGGTGATCAGGAAAACGGAACCTAACATCCTGTATCGCTACAACACGTGACGCCGCAAACAAATCATGGAGAATGATCACGAAGCTCATATTGAGCGACTTGAGCTAATGGTTAAGGAATCACAAGACCAGATGCTCCATCACCAAAATGAAATACAAACTCAAATGGCGAGACTTATGGAACTAATGATAGCCTCTATAAGAGAAAAAGGGCAAGCCAGCACTGCTGAAACAAGGAACGATTCTCCTAACATTGAAGGTGCCCCTGCCAATAATCCAGAACTCACCCAAGGGGAACCTAGACAAGATCAATGGCCTGCTCCTCCACCTGCTGCTCAGGCTCCGCCAGTTATCTACCTTAATCCTATTGGGGCAGGTTAATCCATTCCCGGTACTCAAGGGATGAATATGGGAGTCTTATTAGCATATCCGTTAGCCCTTGACCATGAGGAACTAGAGAAAATGGAAGGTTAAAAGTCTACTATGACTGCAGAAGAAGTGAGCAAATTCCAACTATTAGAAAAATGCCTCTAAGCTATCAAGAGGACTGACAAGTTCTGAGCTCTTGATGCTTAATCGCTATCTTTGGTATCCAATCTTGTCATTCCCCCTAAGTTTAAAGTCCCAGAGTTTGAAAAGTTTAGTGGAACCACTGATCCTTCTGTCCATATCCGAATGTACTTGTGAAAGATGGTTGGGTATAAGAAAAATGAAAAGCTTCTCATCCATTGCTTCCAGCATAGCCTCACTGGGGCAGCAGCTCAGTGGTATATCGAGCTAAACAATGTCAAAATCCAATCATGGGCTGACTTGGCTAAGGCCTTTCTAAATCAATACCAGCACGTGTTAGATTGGGCATTGGATCGACTTTCCCTGATGAATTTTGAGAAGAGATCCACTAAAAGTTTCAGGCAATATGCCCAAAGGTGGAGAGAAAAAGCAGCCTTAGTCTAGCCTCCCCTTACAGAAAAAGAGATGACAGTCATTTTCATTCATGCCTTACGTGCTCCTTATTACGAGAAGCTTATGGGGAATGCCACCAAGAAATTTATGAACTTGGTTCTTCTGGAGAAATGATCGATGCTGCCATTAAAAGTGGTAAAATGTCCATCGGGGAAACTGCTAGATTAAGTAAGAAGCCCATTGCTAGTAAGAAGAAGGAAGAAGAGGCCAATGCTATAAATTATTCTAGCTCATCTCAGCCGAGATAGCATCAAGCACCCAACCCTCGCTACTCAAGAATGCCATATTCTTACCCTGTCACAATATCCCTACAGCCAATCTATGCCACCACTTATAACCTATCCCTTGCAATCCTATCAAACCCACCACAATGCTACCCTCCATAAGTCCACCAAACTACCAATCAAATAACCAATAATGCACTCGGCAATCGAGGTGCAAATCAACCATGACAACATTTTGATCTTATCCCTATGACCTATAAGGAGCTCTACCAAACCTTGCTCCAAAGTCACTTAGTTGCTTCGATCTATGACTCAAAAAAGAAGCTACCATACCCGCCATGGTACAACCCTAATGCCTATTATGAATACCATGCTGGGGTAATGGGGCATGACATTGAGAACTGCATGAATTTCAAATAAAATGTGCAAAATCTAATCAATGCAAAAGTCTTGCAGTTCAGGATGAACCAAGGACCAAATATTGCTGCCAATCCTTTACCAAACCACACTAAGCCAGCTGCAAACATGATCGATATTGAGCCATAGAATTTGTGTCCTTCCACCAAGACTTAATTTTGATGATAGGGTCATGACGGAAGCCTTTGCACTTTTCTTGCCCCTTCTTATGTGATATCAAGAAATGAAAACCTACCTGCCCTCGCCCAAAAGCAGGTAGGTGTCTATGTAAGGGGCTTTTTTATTAAGTATTATCAATAAAATGACTTTTGCATATATCATTCTATATTGTGTGTTTAAATCACCTTTCAACCTTTTTGTCTCTAATACTCTTTTGCTCTTATTTTTATCCAATATATTTTTTTTGTGTGTGTGCTTTTGCAATATCTATTTCCTTACCCTTTCAGGTGTCCTAATGATAGTGACATGGATGTGTCTGATAGGTCTTTGAAGATCAATTTTGAACAGTCAATTTGCTCTAGTGAAGTTGATTCTACAGAAGGTTTGAAGAAAGCTCCGCACCACCAGACCTTTCACAGTTCATGATCCAGTATGATAATTCCATCCTTATTGCCCAAACATGAATGGGGCAGTTAAGGCGGCCAACAAAAATATCAAAAGAATGGTTGAGAAAATGGCCGAAACTCATAAAGATTAGCATGAGAAGTTATCCTTTGCACCTCATGCCTATCTGACCTCAGTTCGAACTTCCATGAATGCTACCCTAGTCTCCTTTGTCTATGGGATAAAAGTTGTATTGCCTATCAAAGTCAAAATCTCTCCTCTTAGTGTTTTGATGGAAACCAAACTTGGAAGGGCTGAATGGGTTAAGAACAGATACGATTAGCTTAATCTCATCAAGGAAAAATACATTGGCCATAGTTAAACGCATCAAAGATGCATGATTTGAGCCCACAACAAAAAGATGCACCCACGATGATCTTACCTAGGCAAATTGGTATTAAAGATGATCCTCCCAACTTACAAAGATATGCGGGGCAAGTGAACCCCTAATTAGGGAGGACCATATATCGTGAAGCAAGTCTTCTCCGGAAGGGCCCTAATCTTGCTAGAAATTGATGGCAATGCCTTACCCAACCTAGTCAACTCATATTTCATGAAGAAATATTACACGTGGAAGGCGAAAAGCTAAAAAGGCGTCCTTCAAAAAAATGAACAAAAAATAACCAAAAAAAATAGAGCAAAAAAAAAAGGGTCTAGATGAAAATCCGAAAAGGACACTTGGCAACTAACCCGACTATAGTTGAAAACTCGCAAGGGCGATTTGAGAAGATCAATTTTGATGGGGCATGAATCGAGAACACCCATAGAACAAAGTGAAGCAATCCTAGGGATCTTTCGAAGGTCAGCCCATGCTAGGCACTTTCATTGTTTAAGAAAAATTCTGAAAAGCACCTAAAGAACATCCATGTCATGATTGTCAAAGGCATCTTTCACCCAAAGGATCATTTTCCTTGCTACCTTATCAATTGCTTTTCAAATAGTGTATTGAGTTATGTCTCTTCTATTGTCATGAATAATTATTGCCTTATTTCTTTTAACCCCCATACAATTCACATTGCACTTGTCATTTAACTGATAATGTTTGATAATCAACTGAAATGTGCATCAGGACATCTTGATATTACATTGAAAAGAAAAAAAAAGCATAGAGAATTTTGCTTACGGCCCGATCATCAAAATCATGCACCTTTCGTGTCCAAACACCCATTCAGCATGACTATATACCAAACCGTTTCTTGCTTTCACAAACCATATCTCAAGAAAAACCATTTTAGGCAAACCAAAAATCAACCCATGCATTCTATCAGAATTCTATCAAAACCAGAGACATCAACCTAATTAGTCGAATAGTCTCCAAATTGTTGGCAATGCCCTCCATTTATCATAAAAATGATTGAGCCTTTCGAATTGAGAAATGCAATAGTCCAAATTCTTGGGACTAAATTTTGGTCACATCCCAGTGGAGCAAAGACAACCTGCAATCCCTAGCGGGATAAGGAAAATTATGGTCCATAGTTGGAACAAGGATGAATCACTATCCCTTTGAGAGTCTGAATGATGTACAAGGAGAACTATAGCTATCTCTCGTATTAGACTTCACATCATGCAATCATGATAGCATTTCATATCATGCTTTCAATTACCATCTTACATCATCATTTTTACAATATCACTTCAAGCCAGGTTTGCTGAACTTCCAAGGAATTCCTCGTAAGAACTCTAAGCTTCGCAAACCAAATGCCATTCAAGTAAGGTCTTTTTTTCTAATCACCTTATGTCAAAACCCTTTTTATCAAGCAGCTATAGTCAAAGTGCTAGTGTCAAGAAATTGTTGTCTGGAAACTATAGTCAAAAACTTTTGCCGAGAACATTCGTCAGAAGCTTTGGCATGAACTAGTGCCAAAACCCTTTTCAACAGGAAATTTTATCATGAACTTCTGGTATTTGAAGTTTTATCAAAAAATGTTGCCTGCATTCTTTTAAAGCCCACAAGTTGTGGCACCCTCTTTAAAGCCCACAAGTCATGGCACTCTTTTTAAAGCCTACAAGTCGTGGCACTCTTTAAAGCCTACAAATCGTGGCACCCTTTTAAGCCGATAAGTCATGGCACCGTTTTAAAAGCCCACATGTCAATGGTACCCTTTAAAGCCCATAAGTCGTGGCACCCTTTAAAGCCCACAAATCATGGCACCTTTTTAAGCCCATAAGTCAGTGGCACCCAATTCAAAGCCCACAAGTCGTGGCACCCTTTAATGCCCACAAGTCATGGCACCCTTATAAAGCCCATAGGTCATGGCACCTTTTTAAAGCCCATAAGTCATGGCACCCTTTTTAAAGCCCACAAGTCATGGCACTCTCTCAAAAGCCCATAAGTCATGGCATCCCTTAAAGTCCATAAGTCAGTGGCACCATTTTCAAAGCCCATAAGTCATGGCACCTTTTTAAAGCCCATAAGTTATGCCACCTCTTAAAGCCCATAAGTCAGTGGGGCACTTTTCAAAGCCTATAAGTCGTGGCACCCCTTAAAGCCCATAAGTTAGTGGCACCCTTTTCAAAGCCCATAGGTCAGTGGCACCCTTTTAAGCCCACAAGTCAATGGAACCCTTTTTAAAGCTCACAAGTCATGGCACCCTTTTCAAGCCCACAAGTAGTGGCACCTCTTTAAAGCCCATAAGTCATGGCACCCTTTTTAAAGCCCACAAGTCAGTGGCACCCCTTAAAAGCTCACAAGTCAGTGGCACCTCTTAAAAGCCCATAAGTCATGGCACCTCTTTAAAGCTCACAAGTTAGTGGCACCCTTTCAAGCCCACAGGTCAATGGCACCCTTTCAAGCCCATAAATTAGTGGCACCCTTTTTTAAGCCTACAAGTTTGTGGCACCCTTTTCAAGCCTATAAGTCGTGGCACCTCCTTACAAGCCTACAAGTTGGTGGCATCTCTTTAAAGCCCATAAGTCAGTGGCACCCTTTTAAGCCCACTTGTTAGTGGCAACCTTTTTAAAGCCCATAAGTCATAGGACCCTTTTCAAGGCCACAAGTCATGGCACCTCTTTAAGCCCACAAGTTAGTGGTATCCCTTAAAAGCCCACAAGTCATGGCACCCTTTTCAAAGCCCACAAGCTGTGGCACTTTTCAAGCCCATAAGTCATGGCACTTCTTTAAAAGCCCACAAGTCTGTGGCACCCTTTTAAGCCCACAAGTCAGTGGCACCTTTTTAAGCCTACAAGTTAGTGGCACCCCTTAAAGCCCATACGAGCTGGTGGCACTTAAGTCTAAGTCAAAGCCTGCACGAGTTGGCGGCACCTGAGTCAAAGCCCATATAAGCTGGTGGCACCAAGTTTAAGTCAAAGCCCGCACAAGCTGGTGGCACCCATATAAAAAATCCATGTTACTCTGTACCTTCCTAAGAGGGTTAAACCTTAGAAAACCTAGCACCCTAATGTTCTAGAAGTGTTAGCTACCCTAAACAAAATAGTGTCTATTGGTCTTTGCCCAATTCCTGATTCTCAATAACGATCAAAGAGGGGTAGTTGTAGACACCTTATTTTGTCCGAGTTAATTTTTAGCAATTTGGAGTATGAATGTAAGAAGGGGTGATGTCACCCAACAAAAAAGTATTTTGAGGACATGAAAAAGGCTTAGGGATCATATCAAAGGTAAATGCAAAGATGTGGCATTAAATGACATAGTCCAAGGTAGTCGGGGACAAAAGATATGAGAAAATTCACAAATTTACTTGAATGTATCGATACATGGTTCTCATGTATCGATACAATGCTCTAATGCACCAAAAATTTGAAATGTCCACATTTGTATCGATACAACATGTAGATGTATCAATACATAAGCCTTTGTATCAATACATGACCTCATGTATCGATACTAGACTATGCTAGGACCAAAACATGCATTCTATAAAGGAATGTATCAATACATATCAACATGTATCGATACAATGGTTCATAGTATCGATACAATGATTATTGTATCGATACAATGTCCATTGTATTGATACTATCAAGGTTTCTAAACCAAATGTATCGATACATTATGCAATGTATCGATACATGCAGGCCATTTTCACGGTCTGGGCAATTTTGACTCATCCACCATTGATCCAAAACTCGATTTTAACTCATTCTTTTGCATCAGGAAAGATTAAAACACATATCAGATTACGAATTTAGACTTCTGAATTAATCATAACATCTTTTTGAAGTTTAAATTGGATAAAAAGAGACAACATCATGTGATCACCCTACTTTTAGGTTGTTAACCAATATCACCATCAGCCACCCTATTTGCTGGAAAAGCATTTTAGCATTTAATCCAGCCACCCTATGCGTATCACATTGGTAGTAAGTTGCTTCCTATAGCCACCCTATAGCCACCACACTAACATCACCTTGTCCCTCTTGAGAAATGGCAAAATACACCTCTAATTTGGCTCCAAAAGGCTGGTATAAATGGACCACTTCTATCTCACCAAAAAAAAGTTAGATTCCAGCTCATTTATACTTCCAAAAACACAATCACAGACCAAGAGAACTAGAATCCTATAGCTCTTCACCCATGACCCAAAAACAGCCCCAAAGCACTTACTTTCATCTATTACACACTCCAAAAATCACCCTCATTCATACCAGAACCAAAACCTCATCATTTTTCTCTTTTTCTTGCTTATTAACA
>JBBYHK010025039.1:0-10380 GCA_038382065.1 Adansonia grandidieri | reverse complement strand
AATCAAATACATTAAGTGCTCATATTGCCTCATAATGCTCAAAAATACAAATTTTTCTATACATCATTATTTTTTTTTTTGCAATAATTGATACCATATATGCTTAATGTTCATTATTCATTAATATTTGGTATCATTTATTTTAAATGTCATTAAGCTCATTGAACATTTTTCATTACTAACAAATCTTAAGCTTGTTGAATATTCTTTTATAATTAAAATCTTGGTACCTCTAACGCTCATCTTTTGTCAAGATTGTTTTTAAGTTTTGCAAGGT
This sequence comes from Adansonia grandidieri, assembly GCA_038382065.1. Taxonomy (NCBI): domain Eukaryota; kingdom Viridiplantae; phylum Streptophyta; class Magnoliopsida; order Malvales; family Malvaceae; genus Adansonia; species Adansonia grandidieri. The sequence continues at coordinate 10,103 of JBBYHK010025039.1, read as the reverse complement.
TCATGGCAATAAATCCATCCCTAAAAGAATGAATACTTGCATAACGAAAGGAAGCAAATTAAGCATACAACCTCTTCAAATCAAACCAAAACCATCAAGGAATGCTCAAACACCAGAAATGATGATCCTTCAAGTTATAATGAGCATATCATCAAAGTTTGGCAAGGTTGAAGTAATCATTAAAGAAATGCTATTAATTTTTTTTCTTTAGCATTATGTTTGGTGACATACATAAGTCAATTATATATAATTGATATTCTAGTATGTAATGTATGCTTAAAATGTTTATGTTGAATGAGTCTTTGAACATGTCTATGTGCATAATTCTCATATTCAAGAATGTTCTTTGATTGAATATTTGCGAAAATGATTTTATTAACATATCATAAATGAGCAAATGATTTTCTAACCTATGGAAGTTTGTTACATTTCTCTTGAAAATTTTTTTAACCTTTCATATGGCATCTATTGTAGTGTGCATGTGTACTAAAAATTTAAAAATTTGTATCTATTGTGCACCTAAACACCAATTGGATTAATAATTCTTAAAATCCTTTAACAATTGGTATGTTCTATCTCTTAAATATGCTTAAATGACTAAAAAGAATACAAAAATCGAATGAACTACACATTAGGACTTAATTGCATGTATTTTCTCAATAATTGGTAGACATGTGCTTAAATGTTTCATACTTAATATACCTTCTAGAATTCTTGTTGAAACTAGACCCTTAGCTTTGAATTAATCTACTTTCACCTTTTTCAAATTCCAAAAAGGGAGAGAATTTTAGGGGTTAATATGCTTGCTTGTACTTCATTTATATACATGCTTATGCTAGCAAATAGGAGGATTTCACATATGCTTACATTATTTATATTATTGAAATCCTTAATATTGTGTGTTGGTATTCTTGAAGCCAAATATGAACAAAAATGCCATTGCCAAGTGTTTCAAAACCTTTTTATGAAATTTCCAAAAGTTCATTTCATAATACTTTTAAGAAGGGGGAGTTTTATTGAAAATCTTTAAATGACAAAGGGGGAGTTTTACAAGCAAATTCACCTTAAGTTTTGTCATATCAAAAAAGGGGAGATTGTTAGCTATATTAGCTTTGAATTAATCCTAGTTTTGATATAACTAAAACTTAAGCTTAATTAGCTTGTGTTTAATTATTTCCAAGATTAGTATTTTTCCATGAATTATTTTGTAAACACTGTGAAAAATACTAAAAAGTGTTTTAACTCCTTCAAGCACTCAAAAATATGTTCTTAATACATATTTTTATATAAAACATTTTTTAGATAAGTTTTACATGTTTTAAAGTCTTGAAAAACCATTTAAAATTGATTTTCATGTGAATGTATCGATATACTCTGTGTACGTATAGTGTATCGATACAATGCTTAGTTGTAGCTAAATAACCTTAAAATGTAGAAATCACTATTCATGTATTGAGACAGAGCATTCTGTGTTGATACAGGATTGTTCATGTATCAAGACAGATCTTCCTGTATCGATACAAGACTGTTTAACGATCATATTTTGGACCGTTAAATGCAATGTATCGATACCCACTTAATTATATCGATACAGAGGCACGGGGAATAATGGGAAATGATATTTTGAAGGCTTCAACGGCTAGAATCATGATCAAGGCTATAAATAAGCCACTCCAACACGTTCAACAAGAAGAAGAACTAAGTGATTGTGCTTAAAGTCATACCTTTCATTTTCTCCATCATTTTCACTAAGTAGTTCATCTTTGCATAGAATTAATTATTTCTGTTTTTGTATTCTTCATTTTGTATCTTTAGATACACATTTCCTTGAGCCAAAATTCTTGTAAACACCTAACCTTTAGAGGTTTTATTTGTTTACACTTAAATCCTTGTAAAAGGGGAGGTTACTACTTAGCCATTGAAAAGTAGAGAAGGTTTCTACCTAGCCTTGAAAGATAAGGAGTGTAAAGGTTATAACTTGTCCTTGAAAGGTAAACAATTCAGTTAGTGAATTATGGAAATTCAAGGCAAGTGAGGCTGTGGTAGAGGACATAGGCAATTAAGGCCGAACCTCTATAAATCATCGAGTTTGGTTTTTCTTTCTCTTTTCTTTAATTGTTGATTTTTATTCACTAACTTGTACTCTAAAGTTTATTGTTTAGATATCTCAATTTTATTTATCAAAGTTTTAATTTACTAAAATTTTGAAAAATCAATTCACCCCCTCTTAATTTCATTCACCACTAAAAGGTCTAACAGTATCTTTAGATCTGCAACTCATATGACTGATTAAGATGGTTTTATTGTATATAACAACACGATTTAGTATGACCAGATTAAATTTTTTAAAAATTTTGCTGTACATCTGATTAATTTTTCCTACATGTATATCAACATAAAACTTTAGTCAAAACTAAACATACGTAGTGGAATTAAACAAATAAACACTTGGGTTTTCTTAAAATCTGAGGTAGAGATGTAAGTGTGATTTGATTACAATTTAAAACATAGATCTAAAAGAAACCATACCTACTTAGAGACTCGTAACTCTAAGTGTGCCAATCATTGCATGAACACACCATAACTTGATTACTATGATCTATTTTTTAGGCTCAAATAGTCAAAGTGTTCTGCCTCTAATAGTGATCCACACAAATGTCTATTGGAGCCTTTATAAGGTTTGGTGGCTCTCTAGTGCTAGATAAAAGACTTTTCAAGCCTTAACCAAAATAAATACAAGCAACAGGTTCAGATCTAAAGTGATCCGAGAATAATTCCTACATTTATCATGCCAAGAAAAAGAAGAAAATAGCTCTATAAGAGAGTAGCTATTTTGCACAGATCATGATCAAATTCAAAATCATAATTTATGATTCTGATTGATTCCTTTAGGAGAGAAAATTGATATTCTACCTTTGTTCTGGTTAAAAACAATTTTAGGTCACCCAAAAACCATGTTTACACTAAGACACCCTTAGGGAAGTGCATAGGATGGCACCAACCCTTTAAGGAAGTATGGTATTATTCTCAGCCAAAAAGCCTTAATTATGTATTTAAATTCATCTTAGGCTAGGTTAGGCTTGACTAATGGGTTGGTTGAGCCTATTACTAACATATCCAAAAGGTGGCACCACTTTGGAGAGTTTCTTGGAGCTCAATTAAAATCATTTTAATTAGCCTATCCAAGATTAGGCCTTAGTAGTAACTTTTAATATTTTAGCCCAATAGCAAACCCAGGATAGCTATTTCATGCACTTAGCCCATCAGCAAGGCTAACTAAGTAAACTCCCTTAACTTGATAATTAGGCATTTTAGCCAACTTTTTAATTTACATGTAAGATAATTTAATTCATAATTTAATTTTTTTAACCAAAAAAATAATTTTACTTCATGTAAATAATACTAAATATTTATCAAACAATTATTTAATTTTTTCAAATATTATTATTTAACCTCATTTAATATTATCCCTAAAACTGTCTACAAATAGATATCTTGATAAGATATTCTTATCTTTATTACTATATTAAGATATCTCTAATTAGATTTCATAAATCTAATTTATGTATTAAATTATTTTTAATTGAACTTATTCAATTAAGTCCTCCTCATTCTACCTTTTATTTTATTAAGCCATACTTTAATTAAATCCCAATTTTAATCCAATAGATAATCTTATTGTGCATGATCTATTAGGCTTCCATCATAATAGCAATAAATATAATTGCGCACTCAAGTGTATTTATAGACTCTGATTGGCCTGTGGCTAGAATCATGGTGACCTTATATGCAAGAAGAGTCAATGTGACCTTTTAAGAAACCTTTCAATAACCAGCCTCTCAATGTACTTCAATTCTTTTACCAAATAACCCAGAAAGATCACGATCATGGTGTAGTTTCTACTCATGTAACAATGTAAATTAGCTCATGCTATTTTCTATTAACCTCATGAATTTAGAGAAAAAATTTCTCTTAAATTCATCGTATGTTGGCCAATGACTTTTTAAAGTTAACCCAAGCTAAGAACAAATGAGTCTTCAATGTTACTTGGAGTGGTGAATCCTCTCTAAATCACTCATTTAGCTTGATATGGTTCATGCCATACCCAAAACCACCCTACCATAAGCATCCATCTATCATAGACCCATTCGTGATGCAATCAAAGCATGACACTCCCCATAAAGATGACATTGTAAGAAAAACATAGATTAGATGTGCAGTAGAGTTTAAAAAATATTTTAAGGTGGATCATACTAGATCGTGTAGTCATATAGAATAAAACTACTATAATCAATTACCTAAAATGTAGATCTACAAAAGCCGTCCAAGAATCTTTAGATCCATTTGAAAGTTTCAACCAACTAGCCTTCTCCACTATTCTCTAATTCTTGGATGGTAGAGTGTGTGGGCACTCTTTCTCCTCATCTAAGGTTTAGAATCACAGGATGTTATGATTAGAAACCCCGAGTGTGGCACCAAATCTAACTTGAAACCATATGCACCTTCATCTTATTTATATTAGGTAACAAGGCAGTCCAAATTTTTAGTTCTTTTTTATTAAAATAATTATTTTAACCACTCCTTAATGCCCTTTGTTGTCGCCAACTCTAGTGTGGGGATAGCTCAAAATTTGGCCAAGCCATAATGTACCTATACATTATTTTTGCCTAATTTATTTTAAAAAGTTTAGCTTATTTAATTCGAATACTTCATATAATTTTGATTAAACTATTAATTTTATTTAAGCCGATAATTTTCTATAACTTCAATTCTAATTGAAAATAAAATTATGGCAATTTATTTGAATAGAATAATTATGTAATAATTATCAAAATGAAATTAAATATGGTAAAATAATTAATTTAATAACAAGTTAAAAATAAAAAATAAAAATAATTTTTCTTAAGTTATTTGGAACATTATTCATATTTAATTTATAAATAAATATCTAAACAATACTTTATAGATATCAAATTAATTATATAAATAATTAATTTTTCCATATTTATTTAATTTAAACTAATTCCTATATAATTAGAAGATAAATATAATTAATTTAAATTACTAATTCTTGTCTGAATAAATATTTAATCAAATTAAATATATATTCTAAATAAATAAAACAACAAATTATTCTCATTATCTAATATAAAAGATGCCTACATCCTTAAAATGATTATTTCGACGCACTACTTCACCATATAAGCCTTATTAACATATTGAGAATTATGTTAAGTTAATGGAAGGACTAATTGAATGTATATATTTAGGCTCCAATAATCTATGTATTAATTATTCTATACCAACTAAAAATTCAGATAATTATTAATCTTAAAGTTGCACCACTAAAAACCTGAGACTACAGTCCTAATTGTGTACCATATTACTTAAGCTTTGTTAAATAGCCTTTTAGTCCAATGACCTTATCATATGTGTAATACCCTCATATGATATCTATGATCAACTTATGATTATAATCCATTTTACCGACCTGATCACCTTATCTTAAAGTTCCACTATACACTTTATGTGAAAATAATTGTTCACCACATGTGAAAATTTATCATTTAATAAACAAATACTGAGACCTCCTCCATTTTTACTACTCTTTATAATGTAAGAGGATAACCTTATCTCTTTTATAGGAGCTATGATTCCATATCGATAAGTAAAGCTCTGATCGAGTACAAGTGATATTCCCAACGAATTGGTCTAGTAGCTTATTACTTTGAGACACTTTAGCCTTTGGAACAACAAACTATACCAGTTATACACATGGAGTCTATTACTCACTCAAGATTTAGGTAATTACATGATGAATGTCTAAAGCAAATTAATCCAAGTAAATGGACTTATTAATTTATTAATTACACTTTGGTCCAGTCTAATATATAACCACCTCTAGGCAATATATCTATGTCTCTATCCAAGAGCTAGTCCACTTTGGATGGCCAAGACAAGCCATCTCTCTAATTAGATTTAGACAACATAATCGTCTTAACATGAGTTAATTGTTCACACTAACCCCATAGACTATGGACTATCAGTTTGGGCTATTTGCTTTAGAATGTTGTCATTCCTTGTATGAAGTCCATTATTTGCAACATTTTAACGGTATAATTACAAGTAGTCAATAAGTTATATTTGCTTACATTTACTTTAACATATAAATTAAATGAGGGTAAGATAGCAATGATATAATGAAACATCAAATATATAAGTATGAATAATTAGTTCAAACTAATGAAATACATCAAAATATCTTTCATCCTTAGGGCATTCTTAGCGCAAAGCTATCTAAGTATCCAGCCTCTAATGATGATCCACATAAATGACTCGAAAAACCTTCATAAGGTTGAGACTATATCTTGCTTAAAGCCATGCTGGCAACTTAGGTTTTAAAAACCTTCACTTAGTTAAGAATCCACATGCTAAAACTCAAAGAAGGAAAGAGAAACCAATTTCTCTTAACTTTATAAAAAAGGTAGCACTCAAACTCTAAAGTTCAGTGTAATTCAATCTGTTAATCTTATATCCTGGAATAGGTAAGAGCTTGGTGCAATGTCTACTCTTAATCCTTTCAATATTAGGCCTGCAGCCTTTATATGTTAACTATATAATCAACATTGCCTTGGCCAAGGACTTTGAGTTAACATGGGCTTGGAACATGTGAGATATATCCCTTCATATCACTTGGCGTGATGAATCCTCTTTGGACCCACCTTTAGTATGATTCATGGCATACCCAAAACCACCCTTCATTTGGCATCCATCTATTATGGACCTATTCATGATGATCTCTAAGTATACGAATCTACATAAAAGATAACCTAGAGTCACAAGTCAGAGGATCACTTACACTACTGACACATAAGAGTATTTCCATCGACATTTGAGTGAAATACCAAATGAAACTCACATTGCAAGTCATGTTCAATGAACTTGTTCTAATAATAAGAAATCATATACTATCCCTGAGTGTCTCTATACTTCAACTTATAAGATTAATTGTATGCCTTGAATGCATGAAGGCTTGACATATACTAATATTTATGCATTTTTAATGCCCTATTTTGATAATATGATGACTATGAATAGTTTTAGAAATAAGGCTTTGATGCATAAGGATCTCATAATCGTAACACATTGTAATTCCTTTAAAGGGCTAATATATTTTATGAGTTTATCTATATAAAATGTTAATAATAATTATCAACTAATCTTATGGATAAAGAAATACCTTATATTACATTAATAAAAGCATAACGTATGTTACACAAAAATACTAACAGCTAGTGGATTACAAGCTAAAATGATTGGCTTATAGGGTTTATACTAACACTTGTACTGAGAAATGTATATTTAAATTATTTTAAAACTAGTTGTTAGACTTTACTTTTGGATTAAAAATATGTTAACTGAGATGTTTCTACAAAAATTTGCCACTGTAATTCCATTTGCCTTTTAAATGATAAGAAATTGAATGGTGTATTTTTGAAATGTTTTAGAACTAGGTGGTCTTATATTATTTTGATCTAGATGCCTCACCTTGGACTACAAGACAAAGAATAATATGTATCCTTACCTTGGACCTAAAATATGCTTGAACTATTTTGAAATGTACAAGGACCAATTTGATAACAAATGTATGCCCTGGCATGGATTTAAAAATGCATGTCAACTACTTAAAACTAAGAAATGTGTTAAAACTATTTAGATACACCGACCAATAACTAGTTTGCTTTGGATGCCTTACTACAGACACCTTATTTTGTTTAGGCTAGCTTTCGAGGCATCAAGGATCATTATTCAAGACATCATCAAAGCTATTTGGACAAGCATGGGTTAATTCTCCATCATTCCTAGCTATGATAAGGTGTTCTAAGAGCCAAAAGTTCATAAAGTTCACATTTGCATATATGTATCGATGCATGGTCTTTGTGTATCAATATAGGGCCTCCACACCATAAAAATTCAAATTACACAAGTTGTATCGATATAGAAAGTCAAAGTATCGATACTTTGCTTCTTGTATTGATACGAGGCTTGGCATTAACGAAATCATGATTTTTGGCATAAATATATCAATGCATTTGAGGAACGTATTGATACATTCTTTAATGTATTAATGGACCTAGGTAAAATTGCCTAATTCGTGGCACATTTCAATTCTTGTACCATTATTCCAAAATTCTAATTTTGCCACGAGTTTGGCACCAACAATCATTCAAATTCATACCAGCCTTAACATTGGACTAATTAATTAGATCAATTGAATTTTTAAGCCATGGCGTGGGACATTTTCATGACTTAATTCATATTATTAAGGGGTAGTCTTGATCTTTCTCATGGCTCAGCTGCATAAAAACCTTAGATCCACTAGTTTTGTTCAGTAAACCAATGGAATTAAGAGATGCTTAGCATAGTACCTTTTGCCTTAAATGCCCTTCAATCATGCTTTTTGTCATACTATTTACATGTCCTTGTAAGTAAATATTAGCTTCAATTGAATGGGGTTTGGAACATTCAACTCTCACATTCTTTCTACATATACTAGCCACCAAGAAACCTTAAAATATTTTCATTTTTTGTAGCTCTCCATACCAACCCTAAAAAACACGTTCAAACACCATTTTAAGCCATTTTTGCTTGCTTTTCTTCTTGCTAACTCATGGAAAGTAAGTTAAAAGTTGAAAAGGCAACATATTTGTTTGGGGGAAGCTTATCTTTTTGGACAAAAGTTGGTGGAAAGCTTGTTGGTAAATGCTTTTAACTTATCTCCTTGTTTTTATTGCTCTTTTCACGTTCAACTTCATGCTAGTAACCCTTCATGTGGCCATGACCTCCTGTAAACTCCATACATTTTCTTTGATGTCTTGTTCTTAAGTTTATAGCTTTCTCATGCATTCATGATTGATCACCATGTCTTTATGTTGCAATGAAATTTCCATACCATGTTTATGTCATGAAAACATTATGCTATTAGTGTAAGCCTTGCGAGCCAATCATTGTGACTTGCAAGGCATTAGTATTTAATGATTTCATGTACTCAAACATTATATTTTGTTAATGTTATAGAGGTATTTATTTATCCATAAGATTTTATTAAGTAGTTGTTATAAATATCTTATATAGATGAAGCCCATAAAACATATTAGCCTTGCCGAGGAATTATAAAGAATTGTAATTATAAGATTCCTATGCATGAAAGTTGTGCTTCTAAAATTGTTCTTAGTTATTGTATTATCAAGACAGGGCTTTAACAATGCATAAAGTTGGCATATGTACCCCTCCATGCATGTGATGCATGCAATTGATCTCATAAGTTGAAGTATAGATATACTTGGGATATTATATAGGTGCTTAGTATGGTAACAAGTTCACTAAACATGAATAGCTATAAGAGTTCCATTTGGGATTTCACTCAAGTGCCTATGGAAACACTCTCATGTGTCAGTAATAAAATGATCATTAGACTTGTTACACCAAGTCATCTCATATGATGAGTATTATGCTTTGATTCCATCATGGATGGATCCACAATAGATGGATGCTTATGGTAGGGCGGGTTTAGGTATGGCATGTATCATATGGCAGGTGAATGAGTGGTCCAAAGATGGGATGTATCTTGGCCTATGTTAACTCAAAATCCTTCCCCGAAACAATACTAATTATTGACTTAACACATAAGGGTTGCATACTAATATGGGATGGCTAAAGTAGACACCAAATCATGCTCTTGCTAATTCCAGGATATATAATGAAAGGGTATTTATTACACTGAGATACTAAACATTGAATGACTTGTCAAAACCATATTAACACTCTTTACATGTTGGCTGGCCATGATGCATTGCTAGATACCAATCTTGGTCTATAAATATAAAATATTCTTTATTAGGATATATTATATTTATTGCCAATATGATGGGGGCCAAATGGGTCACATATATAAGGGTGATTCCCAGAAGTTAAATTAAGACTAAGATAATATATCTAACACAAGTAATTATTACTTATGTCCAATTTGAATAAGTTCACATGAGCTAAAGGCAAAATTATAATTTCTCAAAAATTAAAATTTTAAACCCTAGATATATTTA
>JBBYHK010025029.1:0-10381 GCA_038382065.1 Adansonia grandidieri | reverse complement strand
GCATTTCAATTTGCCCTCTTGGTCTATTCGCATCCTTCCAATTGCAGAAATGGTATTTTAATACTGGAATAGATAGTAAATCTTAAGGCCCTGTTTTTTAATGTAGTCAAGGCTATTTTCAATATATCTTTTGATTTTTGCCAGTGAAAATTCTTATATGCATCCATCAAGGTTGGAGTTTAAAACTTCGCACATCCAAATGTTGTCAATGAACTGCATGATGTTCTCGTGGGAGACTTATGATGAACATTTCTTCTCTAGGTGAGAGTTCAGGAGGTCACAGTTCCCGGACTCTTGGAGCAGATAAATGTTACCAGAGATACTAGTCACTCACTATGCATTTTGATACGCTTGAAGTCCTTTTACCTAATCGTTGAAATAGCAACTTGACATTCATAAAGAAACCTCATACTTTCTTTACGTATCTGTGAAGTCTGTTACTAGCACTTAAAAAGGATTTTATGGTATCATGACGGAATATCATTAGGATTGAAGAACTTATTTAGAAAGTCTTGCACAGTTCTTGAAAATGCTGAATGTGAACGTCATTTTAGTCTTGAAGTGGAAGAGTAAAAGTTTTCCTTCAGAAGCATGATTTTCAAATACTACTGCAAAATAAACAAATAATTAAAACGATACTAAAATAAAAATTAATTAAATTAAATAATTAAATAATATAATAGAAAAATTATGAAATAAATATACATATTATCAAAAATTTAAAATATCATATGTTAAATGATTGAGTTAAAGTTAAATTTCTAACCTTAAGGCGTTTATTGTCTGTCACTAGTGTGTTCAACAAAATTTGCATTACATTTTTGTTACGATTGTTAACATTCACAAGCGCAACACTATGAACCAAAGGTAATGAAATTACCTTTCAAACTAATATAGAAATAGAGAGGAGTAAAGGAAAGGAATATGATTTTTGTGTTTTTTTTTTTTTTAATTTTACACATATTTATAAGTGTTAAAATGTAATATAATAAAATTTAACAGGATATAACCTTTTTAAAATTTTAAAATTTAAATTTTAAATTTAAATTTTAAAAATCTAGATAATATCAGAATTTAAATTTAAATTTCAGATAATAACTTTTTTAAAATTCAAACATAATATTTTATCCAAGCTATATTCTCTTACTTTACAAGCGAGTATTATAAAAATAAATTTTTATTTATCTCAAATATCAATAATATTATTTATACATCATGTATTTACATATGATAATATACATATTCATTTATATATATTTTATATTTATAAACATAAATTATCTTACTGATATCTTACAAAAAAGATAATAGAATTATTATATACTACCGAATAAAATCAGAAGGTAATGTTACTTGAGAAGGATTAAAAGTAAATTCCGGTGCTTCCGGATTCGTTCCTTATGCACGGATTTGCGTCTCTTGATACATGTCGTGCGTTCGTTGGAACAATTGACAAGTGACAAGGCTAAAGTGTATCTTCGTCCGTCCGAACTCAGTTTTATTCGAGCTACTTAAAACTTAGCTTAAACTACTATGCTATATTTCAAGGGAAAATAAAAAGACATATAACCATGGATAAAATTCATTGGTTTCTTTAACTATACAATTAAAGATAATTATTAAAAGCAAGTTATATTTATGGTATAATCATCTTAGACTTTGTTTTGGCCAATCTTCTTGGACTTGGTTTAGGCCATATAAGTAATGCAATTGATAATATAAACTAAGAAGTGAATTGCTTCTGAATGTTGAGAGTGCAATGAGAGTAATTTTAAGTCAATATAAGGAAGAAATAAAAATAATTTGGTTAAAAAAAAAGATTTTAAAAACGTTTTAAAATTTTATTAAAATAATTTTCGTAATAATATTATTATATTAAACGCAATTGTTAATAATATAAATTCTAATCCATTAAAAAAAATAAATTATTGCTTAATATATGGTTAGCTTTACTAATGGATATTCTTTAACAAAATTCACAAGACATCGGGAGTTTTAAATTCCTTTTTTTTTTAACAAACCAGAGTTTCCCTTTTACATTCGATCAGGCTTTCATTTTTCACCCTGACAAGGAAACAAGCAGTGAACCAAGGAGCAGGAAGAGTCCGTAGCTATATAAAACACTTGCAATTCTGGAGAAGGCACGTGTTCCTCAAAGCAATCGAAATTGTAATTTGAACGTCTCCTAAAAAAAAAAAAATTCAAGACACGCAGGGAGAGAGAGTTGCGGACTGCGACGACCTACAACAACCTTCTCTTCGCGGCGTTTATTTATTTATTTTGTCAAACATCAAAAACCCCAAAGCGTTATTCTGCTCAACCATGGACGTTGATCCTCGTCAGTACGAAGATGTTGTAAGTTTTTAACCTTTTCCCCCCTTTTGGTTTCAGTTATGAAATATTGAAAATTGAATTTTTTTTGTTTGGCCAATTTTAAAATAGTTTGATTGCAAATAATGTGTTTGATTAATTGCATTGTCGCTGAAAATTTGATTTTATTTTTTTTCGGAATAATCCAAAGCCTGATCCCTGTTTTTCTATTTGATTGTATAAAATTAGGGTATTTGTGCTATCATGCAGTTTAATCAGTATGGGTTCATATGGATTTATTGATGATGGCTTTTGTTAGTTCTTGCAGTTATGCAGGTTATTTAGGGTTCGAATTCTAGGTATTCGGTTTTAGGGTCGAAACTAATCCCAAATACAATTTTGGATTTGTGTATTCTGAAATAAGTGTGGGTTATGTTATATATGCATTCTTGGTTTCTCAATAGAACATTTGAGTAGGGCTCTCGGTCTTATACTGTTGTTGTTGACCGATAACTTCTGGAAGCAAGTAAAACATTGATTTTAGTGGTCAACTCTTCAATTAGAAAGTTAGTTCTCTTCCACAACTACAAGTTCAATTGTTGAATATTCATTTGGAAAGTTATTGTTTAGTCATTTTTTGATGAATTATTTATTTTGTTTTATAGGATCTGTTCAATCTATGTTATAGTCCACATTCTTGTGATCTCCATTTTTCCCCCCTCGTTTTGGCAATGGAGCATCGGATTGACAATATTGACCTATGTTATAGTTATGTCCTTCTGATAGCCTTATCTTCTTTTGTTTTGGGGCTTCATCTCCATGTGTCTTTTACAGGCAGTTGATGACAATGACATCCACAACATTATTATGTCATATCTCGTCCACAATTGCTTTAAAGAAACCGTGGAATCTTTTAGTGCTTGTACTGGGATGAAGCGGCCTTCTGACTGTCTTGAGGACATGGAAAAAAGAAAAAGTATGTGAAGTTTTTTTCTCTCTTGATAATTTTATACATGAGATATAGGTAACCTAGGATTACCTTGCTGAAGCACATTTGTGCGACCAAGGCATGTGTGAATTGTCGAAGATGCAGAGTTCTCTAATGATAGGGTCTATTTTCGACATTCTTTACTGAGAGTTCAAAGGTGAATGCATGCAAATGGCTATGTGTCAAGAAACGTTAAAAGTGATTTAGAGTATTTGATATCCAAGCTGAAAATTGGCTGTTAGATGATTTACTTAGCTTACTCAATTTCTGCAGAAAGTGAGAACTTGCTTCTGCATACTAGACTGCTAAGCTGTATCAGCTACTACAAATTTTTTGAAATATTGTCATGGAAACACAAAAGAAGCAAGTATAAATCTTGCCTGCCAAGTTGGTTATTAGTAGTGATCCTACTGCCATGGATTATGTCTTCTATGTAGTGGTTTGCTCCCAGCCTCTCAACTCAATTTATGGTCTCAAAATGCTGACAATTTTGTTGGAATTTTGTGCAGGAATTTTTCAACTTACTTTAGACGGTAATGCACTTAAGGCAATTGAATTGACTGAACAGCTGGCAGCTAACTTACTAGAGAAAAATAAGGATTTGCATTTTGATCTTCTAAGCCTACATTTTGCTGTACTCGTATGCTCCAGGAAATGGTGAGCAAGAGAGTAGGATAACTCCTGAATATGAATAACAGTTATTCTATATTTTTGTTTTAAAAAGATTCACATCTGTTGCAGCACAGAAGCTCTGGAATTTGCACAGACGAAACTGACCCCTTTTGGGAAGGAGCAAATATATGTTGAAAAGCTTAAAGTATGTTTCTAACTTAGCAAATCTTCGTGTGTCAAATTTTATGTGTTTGATAGTGAAACACATTGCTGTTACTACAGGAATTTATGGCTTTGCTTGCGTATGAGGAGCCAGAGAAATCTCCAACGTTTCACCTACTTAGCTTGGAGTATCGGCAGAATGTTGCAGAGAATTTAAATCGAGCAATACTTGGTTTGTTCAATTTTATTGCTATTTCTTGCACCAGATTACCTTTTTAGGATGTTATATAGATTCTTCCAATGGTTATCTTGTCTTTATTGTCACTTAGTCTGATTATTCTCTTTTTTACTTGAACTATTATAATTGTTTTATCTATCTGTTCTCATCTTGGATCATGAATAACGTCAGCTCATGCAAACCATCCAAGCTATACAGCAATGGAAAGACTGATACAGCAAGCAACGGTAGTTAGACAATGCTTAAACGAAGAGCACGCAAAGGTAACACATAGAGATACTATACCTTATGATTATGAATGTATAGTTATTTACTGATACCTTTAGTTGGAGGATGACTCTGTTTTGAGAACATTAAGCATGGTTTTGTAGGATGGGCCTCCGCCATTTTCTTTGAAGGACTTTCTGAAAAGATGAACAGAGGGAAAAAAAAATGAATTTCTGGTAAGGGACAGTTAAGGCTGCTTAAAATCATTTGCGGATGTGGTCTTCCTATAAGGTTTCGTCATGGATGACAATTATACTCAATTGCCTGCGTATTCGCAAAGGTTGAGACGCTGGCCCTTTAGGTGCATCTGAATGTTCATGCACTCTTTTGCTGTTCCTTTTTTTTAATTTTTTTTTCTCCTGAGATGGCCTTTTAAAGTAAATGGATTTTGTAATGGGGGCAGTGGGGATAGCTGCTGCCCCACCTCAAATCCTATAAACTCTTAATCAAGATAAATATTAAAATTTTGTTTTAACTAGAATTCATTTTGTAACTAAATATTAAATATTACATAACTAGCAAAACCTTTTAGTAAATTTTTATTTTGTATTGAAAATAAGTTTCATTTGGTAGTAATGGATAAGGCAGTTGACTTACTAATCAACCATTAAAAAAATAAAAATATCAAATAACATATGAAATATGTATGGTAATTGGCTTGGGCCGATTATTAGCTCAAATATTGGAATTAATGACACACAAAAACAATAGCACTAAACGACCTCGCGGCAAGCTCTTTCGGACCAGAACCGTCGACCAACTCTGCCATCTCAACATGTTGCGGGAATTCGACTGAAATTTAACGGTCCAAAAGGAAAATGGGCTAACGTTTATGTCGTCACAAATATCTCCAATGGCCCCAGCTGCCGATACTGCCCGATAATCCATGTCTTAGCCAGCCAGCGAGCGTATAACGTTCGCATAAAAACGAAAATGTGCAAAACATGTTTTGTCCTCGGATAATTTCCAGGACTACCTAGGACATGGAAAATAGAAAATGTTACGTTATCCACGTATAACACTTTCTTAGCTCATTTTCTGTACTCGAGGTTGTCAAATTCAACCCTGTTACTGCAACTGCAACTAAGAATGCACTATAGCAATAAACCACCACGGCTTTCTGCAACTTTTTTTATATATATATATATCTCCGCTATTGCTTTCTATCAGATACCAAAGGTCTGAAAATAAATTCACTTTCAAAGTTTGCTTGATCATCATCCTTGATATATATTTGCATAAGTTAAAAGAAATTAACTAGCTGTTATTGTTAGAAAATACTATGAAATTCTGCTAATGGTTACTTCTAAACTAGTTTAATTAGATAAATGGCTGATTAAAATGTAGCTACAAAAGATTTTCCCAAGGGATTCCAGTATCTGTTATGAAACCAGAATGAATCAGCTTCGATGGCATACCCATCTTGATTTCGATGCCAACTGAAGTAGGCATGTGTCCTGTTCTTGATATCGAATATACCGTGACCAAAACTTGCCTCCCGATAGGCTGAGAAGCTTGGCTGTGGTTCCACCATGCTGTTTAGTCAAGAGTGCCAATGATTAGATAAAATACTAGGATATAATACTCAAGAATATAGAAAATCTAGAAAAAGGTCATATCATTTTTAGGAGTAATCTGTTGATGTCTTTTAGGTGATCGTGCTGACTGAGCTCTTAGATTTGTCAGAGCAGGCCAGGTTCTGCAATAACAGAAAACCGTCGGAGAGTACCGTAGTTATGTAGTTATGTTCCGAGGTATGCTCCGATGGTTAAGTCAATCCTCCCACCAAAATATATCAACAAAATATACTGCCGAGCATTACCCTATAGCTGGTCCATCGTGATTTCCACCATCTCCAATGGTTATGTAAACTGGTGCATACCGGTCATTAACTGGAGTACACTGTCCATTCACAATATTGTATGCAATATTGGATATACGCTTCTGCAATGTGAAATTTTGGGATTTAGGAGTTAATACCTATAGTAAGTTTTGCTTTGCAGCTGTGGGCATTTTAGTAGGGGATTTGGTGCTTCTTCAAATTTGGCTGCCGATTTAGACCTAAATCTTTGGTATTTAAAAAAAAAAAAAAAGAAACTTTAAAATAGACAGTGCTTACGGATCGCTCATAGGCATGAACATGACCGGAAAATACGACATCTACTTTGTACTTGACAAACCATGACTCGTACACCACTCTCATGGTTTCTCCTTCCATATAATGATGCGAATTACTATTATAAATTGGGCAATGCATGAGAACAATCAGCCATGGAGTCTCACTTCTATCCACCTTTGGCAGCTCATCTCTTAGCCATTTGTACTGAGGAGTGGATTTTCCTGTTAAAATCAAAGTTGGAAATCAGCAGGAAGAAGACGTTCATCTCTACACTCTGTAAACAATTTGCATTAACTTGACATTTAATCATTGTAACAATCTGAAATATTTAGTTCCAGCATTTCATTCCTGGGTGAAGTTTTTATCCTTACCATATGCTGAATAAGAAGACAAAACAATGATATAAGCTGAAGCTCTCTTGATCGAATACCATAATGGAGATGTACTATGTGATGATGCATACGGTACATAATATCGGTGCGTATATGGCTTAAAGGGCGTAGTTTCTCCCTGCAATATAACCACAATTGTTGGACCATTAGGACCTTCTATGTCAACATGCTAAATTCTACTTGTATTTCTAAACCACATACGAGTTCAGGAGCAAAATCAAGTTCATGATTCCCTGCCGTCCAAATCCAAGGCTGATAAGCAGCGTTCCTCTCTATAAATCTTCCCCATGTATCCCACCTTGAATTATCATGGAATGGATAATCATTAGAGTAGGAGAGATCCCCCAAATACAAGACAGTCTTCCCCTTCTTTGGATTTGATTCATAATGGGTGAGGGTAACATTTGAATCGTGTGTTTGACCAAGATCCCCTGTTTGAGATCAAAAACCAAACCATGCAAAACTCTATGACAGAAACATGGATGAGACAGAAATTGAAACATAAGTATTCTAAGTGAAAACTTGGGAAAATAACAAAAAGTAACATTTCCATGGAAATCAGACAAATAAGAGGGGACAAATACCTATTAGACCAAAAGCATAAGGAACATCAGGGCCAGCTCTTGGAGGAGTCATAAACCAGAATTGTCGAGTCGAATTTCCTGTTCCAATCTCATACATGTATTTGGTGTTATACTGAAATTGTAAAAGAAGCTCCAGTTAATAAACAACATCCATATTCCAAGCAAAAGATCCAGATATTTCTCTCAAATTTGCCAATTTTTGGCCTATAATGATATGAAACAAACTAAATTAAGCTTCTTTAAGATGGGAAACACATGATTGAGAAAAGAAAAGAGAAAAAGAATACTTCCAACTTCTGGATGGTGCAGTGATGAATGTAGCCTGAGGTGTAATTGAAGAACTTATATCTGACAAAAATTCCCTCAGCACGATCCTTATGCTTGCTATTTTCAGACCAGTAGAGAACCGTGCTCGAGCCAGGTTCATCAGAGGTTATCCAGGAGATGATCACTCCCCTCCCATCAGTATCACCTTGTGTTATATGAACCTATCAATTACCAGATATCTAATGTTTAAAAAAACCCACTAAAACACATTTAGCAGCAGACTTCCTGTAAATATAACTGAAAGAACAGTATGGGATTAGAAGAAGAAAACGAACATGCCTGTTGAGGTGGATTATAACCAGGAGGAACTTGGAAAACATCACTGTCAAGTGGCATATCGGGAGAATACTCTTTCCTTACAAAGCTACCAGTTTTTCCTCCATTGCAGAACTCAGATGCATTCAATATCAAACATAGAAGACAAATAACAAAAGAATCAGAGACTTTAAGCAGGGCCATCTGATTTATATCTCTTCAAGTATTCAACCTACTTACTCGAACAGACCTCGTGTCTGGACCCTATCTCGTGCCTTCTACATAGTTCTTATATTTAAGATGCGTGGGATTCAATTAGAAAGAGGTTGGCAACAGTAGGTACGGTTAGTTTATTGGTTGCTTTTACTAGCGTCAACTTATGGGAATGCCCCTTCCTAGGAAATGGATCAATTTTATATTGATTCGATAGAAAAGACATTGATCAACTGAAAAATTGCAGGACGGCCAACCCCGGGCCCCACCACTGAACTGCTTGCCTTCGAAAGGCATGAATTAGTAGTATTTTTCTTTTATGAGATAGCATCTGTTTGCGAAAATATTCCTTACGCACAATACACGATATGATTTTTATATTCATAAATGTGTTTCTTTATCTTTATCTTAACATTGTCGGTCAATATATAATTACAATGATGATAAGGATTTATGTGTTATTTTAAGACGAGTTGATCAAGTTATTATGCAAACGCCGAAACTTACGAGAAAATAGGAAGACGCTAGAAATGTGGGAAGGCGACAAAATACCAATGTCCTCCTCGTGACTAGCATGTTGAAAATTTAATTTAATATCGCATTAGCTGCTTCATCAAGTCTTAGTTTCTTTTGACCTAACAAATGTAAGAATCGAATGTTGAAATTAGCAACACATAAATTATAGATTATATATAATTGCACGAACGTAAATAAATTGATTTCAAGGTGTGTATCTATGTCATTATCTTTAAGGTTTTATTCGTCCACACCTCTGGTGTGTAACAGGGTTTCCGGCGTACACCTCGAGGATACAACGAAGCCCAATGACTTATTACGTATTGCACTGACGGAAAACAGTCCATTAGGCACTGAGCAGTGTATTACAAAATTAATAAACTTCGATAAAAATTTTCTGCAGCAAGTCTTTATAGAAGAAATCCGGAAGAGTTTGATAATGAGGGAAAGATTCAAAGTTTTCAGTACCTTTTCTTGCTGAACACATATACGTATATATAGGCTATTACATGTCTGTTTAAACAGACATAACTTTTGTCTAAAATGCTTGTTTGTACAGACATGCTGTTAGAATAAACCTGTCTGTTTAAAACAAATAGTTATAATTCTTAACAGACATGATTCTTAGTTCAGACATGTCTTGTTTGAACAAATCTAATCATTTCATAATAATCAAAAAATAAAATTTAATTAATTAAAATAATTAATTAATCAGCTGCACCTGCCAAGTGCCAAGTGCCATATAATATAATGTACAAATAACCTATCCAGGCTTGGTTTGCACTATAGCCATATGTGTCCAATTTATTAGGGACTTATACTTTCTTATAATTAAAGAACTCATTATTTTGGTTCTTTTTCAATGTGGTATTCTATTCCACATATTATTTTGAAAATGTTTAACATATATAATGAGTAAAAGTGAGTAATCTATCTTATAAATTTAATAAAAGTGAAAGAAGTTAAAAGTTAGTAATCTAATTCCTTTCTCTTTTTTTTTTTTTTTTCCTTTTCTCTTCTAGCTGAAATTAAAGAATTATGCCAATTTAGAACTTGTAAAATTAAAGAGTAAAAGATCATTTTTTTTAAATTACATGCATAAAAAAAATCAAAAGTAAAGAATATCTAATATAATTATTAATTATATATGTGTCAAAAATCTAATAAATTAACAAAAACTTACACATTTAACTTAAACTCTGAAGCTTAAAATTTTGAAGATTTTCTCTCTGCCATTAAAATGATACATCATAATTACTAGTAGAGGTGTCTACAGGTCGGGCCGACCCACACATTTAAGCTCGAATTATTATTTATTCGATTAAAAAATTATTTTTATATTAATATTTATATATTTTATAATTAATTTTAAATAAAAATATATTATTTTAATATAAA
>JBBYHK010024987.1:0-53733 GCA_038382065.1 Adansonia grandidieri | reverse complement strand
ATCTATTTCACAGATGATTATTTTGATATCGTCCCATATGAGCCATTTGGTCCTCGAGACAATGGTATTTTCTATTTAAAAGATGGAAGCTTTGGACAACATTACCAATTTAAACCTTCATATAAGGGCTTTCCTCCCTATTGGATCCTGCCACCTAGTGATTTTAAACCAGTGGCATCAACTTAATTTCTGGTCCTTCATATTCATCATAATTAAGTTTATTTGTACTTTTACTAAATTTTTATCATTTCATTTGCTATCATCAAGATGCTCATTTAGTATTCCGTGTTGAATTTTAATCAATATTTCTTTTTTCTTTGTATTTTTAACTTAAAATTATTTGCTTTTCCATATCATTTTTTTTTTGTTTTCGATTTTTACTTTGATATCCACATAATATTGGATGAAATATTTTATTTTTTTCGTATAATTTTTTTAATTTTTAATTCTATACAAGCAAAAGAATTTATGAAATATTTTATTTTTATTAAAATTTGGAGAAATACCAAAAAAAAAAAGAAAAGTTTTTAAAATATAATATTATGAAAGGAATTAGTTAAAGTTTATGTTCAATGATCAAATTGGACCATATAGCATCACTACGAAATACTATTCTCGCCGGTCAAGTCGTTATTATGAAAGGAATTAGTTAAAGTTGATATTCAACGATAAAATTTGTCCATATAGCATCGCTACGAAATACTATTCTCACCGGTCAATGAACGACTTGAAGGCAAAACAAAACTTTAGACTTTCATAAAATAAAAATTCCATGTCAAAGTTTTTATTTGTTAATATTTTTTCATCAAATAATTTATTATTATTAATTATTGAAAATGAATATTTCAAAGGAATAATTTTTTTATGTTAATTTTTATATAAAAATCATCCAAAATCAAATTTTAATGACAAAATTCATTCAGAAAACAAAGTGCGTAGATTAAAATTCAATCAACTAAGAGTAGTATAGTAAAATTAAATATTGAAGTCATGTATGGTAACAAAATTTTCCTTTAATTCATAATATTTTTCACTATTAGAGGTAGCAATTGGAGAGTTCCGATTAGATCATTTCATAGTCGAGTCTTTTCAAATTTGAACTATTTCAAGTTCAATTCTTTTTGAATTTGGACTACTTTAAGTTCGAATAAATTTTACATCATTTTTATTTTAGGTTAGATATAATAATATTTACTTAATTTAAATATCTACATCTAAAATAAATTGTTAATTTATTATTATTAAATGAGCTTACGTTATAATATAGTACCAGGCTTCGTGAGAAGGAACTTGGTTGAAGTATTAGAAAATTATAATTTTTTCAGGTGATTGTTTTTCTGTTAGAAAATTAGTGGAAAGAGGTGGTTTAGATGAATGAAGTTCGAAGAAGTTAGCTGAGAGTAGACGTCTATGTGGCCAGGCTGCATCTGATTTAAGTTGAATTTATGTATGGTATTAATAAATTAATCATACGATTTGATTCAAAACATGGATCTTAAATTTTTTTCAACATTTGTTTATTTTCGTAAATGAAAATTTAAATTTGTTTAAGTTCATCCATTTTTTTAGAAAAAGTATCTTCTATTTAATTTTTAATAGTTTTTCATTTTTATTAAATTTTTAAACATACACGGTAATTTTTACAATATATATTTAATCTTTATATAATATAAATTATATAATATATAAAAATAAAAATAATATATTATTTAATTAAACATTAGATTTAAGCATTAAATGTTGAAATTAATTTCCTGCCCATTTTTTACATGGGCTTTATTTCTTTTCCAAAACTAGATTTTTTGAATTTAATATTTATTTAATTCTTCTCAAATATTATACAAGCTTTCTTATTTCACTTAGATCATGCCCTTGAAAGAATTGACACGGTTGACATCGTAGTATTTGTGCTTTGGCTTGGTCAAGATTTCGTTTCCTTTTCATCATCGGTTTATATAAATACAAGTGTTTAAATCATTGCATTATTTTTATTTATTATCTATATAAAATAGCATAATATAATACAAATATATGAATCTAATTTATTATGTTAAAAAAAAAGATGGATATAAAATTTAACTCGTTTAGATTATATTGATATCTAGTAATTATATTAATAAATAAAAAGTAATAAATATAAAACTAACTGCTCATTTTGATAACTAATAACAACACTTAAATTTTGAAAATTTTATTTACGTCAATCCATTTTATATTATTATTCACTATTTTAATTTTCACCAAGAATTTATTAATACAATTTTATAATTCAAAAAAACTAATATAACAATATTTTTAAAAAATAAAGAACTGCATTGATGATGAAATAGTCCATCCCATAACTTATAAAATCATTTAACGTGGTTATTTTTACTATTCAATCATCATAATATTTTTTTTTTTGATTGAACACATAAAGTTAAAAAAGTTTGCTTACATCAACCATCTTATATTATTATTTAATATTAAAATTTTTATCAATAATTATGAATACAATAATTTTTTTCAATAATATAAAAATAAAAAAAAACTAATATGACCTTTTTTTAAAAAAAAAGAATTAATTAATATATAACACATAATAATAATTTAGGCATTATTCAAATAGTATCACACACGAAAATGACATACAAAATAATTCATTTGATGAACTTTAATTTTAACATATAAATAATTATAGTTTATATTATGCGTATATATAAATATAATTGCAAATACCATTAATTAAATTAAAATAGGCAAATGCCTATTTTTGAAGAACAAATAAAAGTACGGGACTTAGATTTAAGAGCTAGTAAGACAATACGAAAAAAGAATGGTGCCCACTAATTAATGTTCAATTATTTATTGTAATGGTTTAATTTAATTTTAACTTAAAACTAAATTTACATCTTAATATCAAATTCTAAATAATAATAGGTAATGAAAATGAAAGGATTAATAATTTATTGGATGATATTTTTAGATACGATACTATTACATGACCTATAAACGATACGTGATAAATAAAATAATATCATGCTTGGCCTTGATTCAATTACATAAATCAAGTTTAATTTTATAATAGTTTTTTCCCCAAATTATACTTGACTTCATTTTTTAATTAGATTGGGTGTGTAGTCAACTTATTGGGCTTACTTAATTTTTTCTTAAGCTATTGGATTAGTTTATGGACTATTAAACTTTTAATTTAAATTAAGTTCCAACCAATTTGCGTTTATTCTAGGCTTGCTCCATTTGCGACCTGCATGCTCACTTGGAGTAGGCCACTTTTAGCCATGATGGCCGACTAATAGAATTTCATGGAATCTCTCGGCTTTTATAATTTTTTAAATAGACTTATGATATGATATTTTTAATTATATTTATATATATATTAATATTTGTTAGCACTAAAAAAAATATAAAATTAATTTATTATATAAAATAAATTTATTAAATAATTTATTATAAAAATAGTAAAAATGATAATTAAAGCTTCTTGAAAAAGCTGAATAAGTAATACCCCTAAAGCCAGCAAAAGTAAAATGAACACCAGAAAAATCCTTCTAAGCTGTCCGGGCTCCAACGTCACCCATCTTAATTTCATAACAAAATTAATACAAACTCGTTTAACTCAAATTCAAGATAATTTAAAATTTGAAAACATGAAATTCAAACCAATCCCAATTTAAATGACTTGAACAATTAATATAAAATTAAATTAATATAACTTTAAAAGTTAATCATTTGAATTGAAATGATACAAACACCCTTAGATCTGAATAACTTAAGCGTCTAACCTAAAATACATTATCAATAAGACAAAAGTATTTTTTCGAGGTATAAGAAGGGTTTTTGGATCTTACATATTTATTTTTTGAATAAATTTTAATTGTGATTGTGATATTTGTTTCTTTAAAATTCAATACATTCCTACGAGATAAAGACATTATTCAAAAAGTACACACATACATAAAGAATGGACATTATAGTCTAACTATTAATGATTTAAAAATAAGGTTACACAACTTAAAAAAGATAATAAGAAGAAAAGCAAATAAATAAAGTTACATATACAATTGATTTTTTCACGGAAAACAATGATGAAAAAGTGGATCCAATCGACCAATTCAATCACAAACTAGTGGCAATTCAATTTGGTGCATGCTAAAACTTTGAAATCATGTGAACTGATAAAAAAACTGATTTTAATTGATTTAATAGGTTTAAAAAAAATCAAACTGGCAAAAGGAAGACTTCATGTTAAATTTTTTATTTTTTAGTTAATTTTTTTAATGGTGAGATTTAAACTTTTAATCTCTTAATTCTCACTAAAAGATTAAATATATATGAACCAGGATCTAACGCTTGTAAGTGATGTTATTGCCTATAAAAGTTTGATTTATGTTATAAGACACTAGAATAATTTTGTGTCATTCGATATTAATAGTAATTTTGATGTCAAGAGTTAGAAGTCACCAAAATTGAAGATGCTTGTGCTGGAAGAATGAGGGTTAAGACTTATTCAGACATAGCATATCTTGTTGAATCTTCTAAGGAAAATTTATATTTTATTCAAAAGAAACTGGATTTTGATGGGGAGGGTGTTGGTGCTTATATTACCAAGAACTTTAAGGTTTTCAAGATAGTTTTGAATGATAAAAATGATGAATTGTCAGGGAAGAAAGAGGTAAAGAGTATGGAGGGAGATGTGGTGTTTGTGAACTGTGGTTAATAACAAGACATTAGCTACTTCGGTTTTGAATTTTTTTGAAGGTCAGACTGATACAATCTATTTCATAAATTATTATTTTAATATTATTTCATACGAGGCATTTGGTCCTTGAGACAATGATATTTTCTATTTGAAAGATGGAAGCTTTGGCCAACATTACTAATTTAAACTTCCATAAAGGGGCTTCCCTCCCCATATTTGGATCCTGCCACCAAGTGATTTTAAACCAACGTTATCAACTTAATTTTGGTCCTTTATAGTCAACATAATTGAGTGTATTTGTATTTTT
Source organism: Adansonia grandidieri (assembly GCA_038382065.1). NCBI lineage: Eukaryota > Viridiplantae > Streptophyta > Magnoliopsida > Malvales > Malvaceae > Adansonia > Adansonia grandidieri. The sequence continues at coordinate 48,727 of JBBYHK010024987.1, read as the reverse complement.
ACTCAATTGGTATCATTCCATTCGCTATCATCAGGATGCTCATGTAGTTGTCATTATTGAATTTTACTCAATTATTTTAAATGAATCTTTTATATGATATTAAACCATTGCTTGAAATTTTTTATTAGTTTTGTTTTAAAATTGGGTTTGAAAAATTGCTTCTCTTCATATTTGAAGTGATTTATGTTTATTTTTCATTTATTTTTTAATATAACAAAATCTCAAATGAATTGATTTGATTTGACTTTTAATGATAATTAAAAAAATGTAAAGCATAAACGCAATTAGTGAATAACGTATTAGAATAAAAACCATAAAGCAAATAAATATATAATTAATAATGCTCATCGATATAATTCATTAGTTAAACATTATCTAAAGCATTATAAACTAAAATATAATTTAGACAAATTAAATAAATAAGTAAAAAATTAGCATCCTGATCCTAATAATATAATTTAGAAAGTAAACAAAATGACAAAGTAGTGTCCTATTCATACAATAGTGGTCGCTATAAATAGCGACTACCTTGACGGGTATATTTAGATATAATTAGTCTCAATGACCATTTTTACAATGGTTATCTCTTGTTTTTTGGTTCTAAAACCACGCTTATAAATATCACATTTGAATTTTGTTTTTTCTTTAGTATGTTCATCTTTTTTATGATAAAAAACACCATCTAAATTTGAAAAATTACGATCACAAATATTATAAAATCCATCATAATCTTTTCAAGAAACATTTTCCGTAGCATTTGATGCCATGATGATGGAGACTAACAGAAGTTGAGAGTATTGAAAAGTATTTTAGCTCTATAAAACCAGTGAAAATAAAAAAAGATTTATATAAAGAAAAGAAATGTTATTTGAATGATGATTAGTTGAGACACATAAATTTAACGTGCATCATTTGAATTAGACGAGGAAACATAAAAAATGAGTTGGCTAGTATTGGTTTGATTTACAGTTGACGCTCTTCAAAGTTTTTTTTTTTTTTCTTTTTAAAAAGTCATGTAGGTTTTGCAGGTCCTAGCTTCTTAAAAAAATTATAATAAAAATTAAATAAAAAGAAGCCTAAATGTGATTAAAAAAAACTGAGTTAAATACTCAAACAATGTTTTACACAACATATAATTACTAATAATTTTATTTGTACCCATCACAATTATTAAATATACTATAATACACATTTGATACATATTATACCTAAAAATACATAATTAATTTTCAACCTCAACTTTCAAATACCAAATTTATTTGACTTGATTCATTTATGTGCTTTCTAATAAATGTAGTTAAATTTGTAAATCATATATTCGTGTTATATCTTATTTTATGTGAGTTTTAATTATCTTTTTTTGTTTTGTGTCATAAAAAATATCAAATTTCAATGTAATTTGATGATGCGTACTTCAAGCGATTACTAAATTGGTAAAATTTTACAAAAATTTTATTGAATATCATGCCAAGGAGAAAAACCTCAATTATTAAGGTGATATATATGTGTGTATATAAATATATATACATATATATATATATATCAACTTAATTAAAAAGTTAGATTCAGTTTAAATTAGATGCATTTCAAATAAGTAAGAAGAAGTGAAATAAAAATTTCATAAGAAGTGAAACCTCTCAAATCTTGTGATAATATCCCACTTTGCACACAAGTCGATATCGAGCATGAGCCAACGTATTGCCAAGAAAATACTTTCTAATTAATTAGAACTACAATGTTTTCCACTTTATTATGAATTTGAATTTTTTTTATAGAATAGCAATTAATGGTAATTATTTATTCAATTTTTTAAAATATTTCAAGATATATATTTATATACTAAAGTAATTATAATTTTTATATTAAAATTAAGTATTTCAACTTACATTGTTTCAAAAATATTTGTTATTGAATCAATTTTAAATAAAAAATATAAAACTATAACATTTAATTTTTTTTAATTCAAGCGCTAAAATCATAAAAAAAATAAAATTTAAGTTAATTTTTTTTGCCAATCAAAATCCGCTTTCTTCAGTTTTGGAAATTAAAATTTATCCGATTATTTTTGGTATTTTTTCTTCTCAGAGGACAAAAAATAATTGCAAAATAATTTTTCATGTTTTTTTTTACTTTTTTATTGATAATTATTAGTAGGTAATAAATGCTTTTAGCTTAAGGCCCATTTTATAATTCTTTGGAAACCTTTTTCATTTTTTTTTGTTATACATTTTCCAAAGAAAAAATTATTTATTATAATGATAATAAATAATTAATATATTTTATTAATTAAAATTCTTCAAAAATTTTTTTGTTAAGGGATGGTAGCAAATCGGATATTTTAAATATTCAAATTTGAATTCGTTAAATTTATCAAAAAAATTAAATTAATCTACTATCTAATTATTATCTGAATCAGCATCAAATTCAAAAAGCAATAACTATTGATATTCGAATCCATTAAAAGTCTCAATTTATTAGATCATTTTTTAATTTTATAAGTAAATATGTAAATGAATATCAATTCATATACTCAAATATGTATGAATAAAACGAATTTAGATAACAAATTCAAAAATCTTACATAAAAATTATCAAAATCAAAACAAATTTAGATAATGGATAGACAAAGGTTCATTGCATAAGCAAAACCAACATAATAATTACATAAAATTAGAACACCAATAAAGCTTACTTGTTGAAGAAATAATGATGAGTGCTTCGAATTACACATTGGTCCAATGACCTACAAATCTCAAAAAAGACTAGGGCTTTATCTGTAATTCATATTCCAAAATCACAACTCTTGGGAGCAAGTTGTGGAGTAACTATTTTGGCATTTGTAAATTTAGAAGGGACTAGCCAAATAAATTAACTTTAGTGCCGTCTTATCACAGGACTATCGGTTAAGGCTTATGTTGTTACCTACACTAATCAATGTTATTGATGTCCAAGTTTATACTGAGTGATTTTTGTTTTCTATTTCTACTTTGATATCGTCATAATATTAGATGAAATTTTTTTTACAATAAATTATTTAATTTTTAATTTTATATAACCAAAAAATTTTATGAAATATTTTATTTTTTTAAATGCGGAAGAAACACCAATAAAAGAATTTTTTTTGAAAAAAAATAATATTACGGAAAAAATATGTTAAATTTAATGTTCAACAATCAAATTTAACATTATAGCATTACTGCAAACTAATATTCTAATCGGTTTATCAACAACATTAAGGCAAACAAAACTTTAGATTTTTATAACCTAAAAATTTCATGTTAATTTTTTTATTTGTTAATATTTTTCATCGAATAATTTATTATTGTTAATTATTGAAAATAAATATTTTGAAGGAATATTCTTTTTATGTTAAATTTTGTATAAGATCATGCAAAATTAAAGTTTAGTGACAAAATTTAATTAAAATCAAAGTTTATTATAAAATTTAATTAAATAAAAGTAGAGCAGCAAAATTAAACATTAAAGTTATGAATGGTAATAAAATTTTCTTTCAACCCAGTTATTATTTATTATTAGATGTAGCAATTAGGTGGGCTCGGGTCCGATCCTTTTAGATACAGACTTTTTAGGTTTGAGTTATTTTAAGTTCAAGTCTTTTAAAATTTAAGCTACTTTGAGTTTGGATATGTTTTATATCATTTTTTATGATAATATCTATGTAATTTATTTATTTACATCAAAAATAAATTATTAATTTATTATTATTAAATAAGCTTTTGTGACAGTAACATTAGTAGTTCTTGTGACTTGTTAACTCTTCTTATTAGGGGTGTTCATCTTCACATTTCAAAAAGAAAAAGAAAATGACTGCGTGGGAATGGGAGTATGATAAAAGGCGAATGTTCTCTTTGAAATAGATGTCAATCTTGCTTGACAAAAACAAACGAGATGCCTTTCACTCCGGAGTTTTGAAGATTCTGGAAGTTCAAGATCCCCCTAAAGTCTAATGTTTTTTTATGATTATTGACTCTGGATAGATTGCCCACAAAATTATTCCTTAAAGACAAGGTCTGCCCTTAGCCGAATCTCAAATTCTTTGTTTCCGGTGTCAAGCTGAATTAGAGGATTGTAATTAGATTTTCTTCTCTTGTCATTGTCCAAATTCTGGTGTGAATTCTTTTGTTGATGAACTTGATATGGTTTATGCCTTCCATATTTGATTCATACCTCCTTCAATGCTTTGAAATCCCATTCTTTGGCAGCAGGAGAAGTCGATGCTATGCGACATCTGCAACTACTGTTTGGTAGATTTGGTTAATCAGAAATACAGTGCTTTTTTAGAGCAAGAAGTTGGATGCGGCTAAACTTTTATTTCTGATCAAATCACGGTCTTTCAACTGGATCAAGGCTCTTGCGGATGAAAGGGAATTATCAGATTGGCATATACTTGGGCAAGATATGATGAAATTCAACGTGGACGGGTTTGCAAGTAGCCGAATGTGGAGGAGCGTTAAGGGATGCAGTTGGTAGAGTGGTGGCCATGTTTTTTCAGCCTTTGGGAGTGAAAAGGATGGATTAAAATTTGGCGGAGCTATTGGCTATCAAGTTCGCAATGGCATTTGTAAAATAAGGTAAGTTTTCGAGATGGGGACTCATTATGGAATCGGAGGTTCCTTTCAGATGTCACTGCACCTCCTCCTAAGGAAAAAGTGGGGGAAGGGGATATTCCCTCAGCTGAATGCGCCCTCAGTGAGGGTACTATCGTGCTACTCCCGTTACAAACTAGAGGAGAGGGGGTCTCTCCTTTTATCTTCTCCATTTTTTTATTTTATTAATTTTTAATATAAATTTAATTATTCTTTAGTAAATATAATTTTTATATTTTTTATTATTTAATAGAAATTTAAATATAATTTTTAATAATTTATTTTTAATATAAATATAATTTTAATAATTTGTAATTATTGAACATACACATCAGTTTAATTTCTATTTTATGATTTAATATAAACATAATTTTGATAAATTTTAATTATTATTTAGCAACAAAATAATTTATTTGTATATTATTATTTGATGTAAATATAATTTTAATAATTTTTAATTATTTATTATATATCCAAATATTTTAATCAAATATCTTTAATAATTATTTTTATTTTTATCTCACTACCATCACTACGATTAAATCTAAATATATGTTCTATCACTGATTTTAATCTCACCTCTATAATACTCAATCTCACTACTATAATAACTAATCTTATTGCCATTATTATTTTTAATTTTTTTAGAATTAATTTTACTGTTGATCTAAGTTTACCCTTGTTGTGGAATCTAGACGTTGGAGATTATGGCATATTTTCAATGAAATTAACAGTCATTGCCTCACCATTTAAAAATATCCAATTTGGAAAAATTTAAATAAAAAAATACATTCAAGAGCTTGACTTACTTTATGCTTGTCACAACAACAACTGACCTTGCGTTATTATCACTCTATACATTGAACATGGACATATAAATTATTGCTATTTAGAATATTGGGTGCAATGTTTTTCATTAAAATCTAATATGTTTATTAAGTTCCATAACTATTAAGTCTTGAGTATTTTATGATTTTTTATTTAAGCTTAATCTTATGATTTATTATTAATTGCCTTTAGATTGAAGGCTTAAAATATTATCGAAGTCTCACATGTCTATTATTCTTTTGAAGTTTGCCATATGATATTGTTAAAGATTATTATCATATTACATCTCTTAAATTTTAGAGTACTTAAATCTTAAATCATGGATTTTTCAATGATATCTATGCAAATATATATATATATATATATCCGTTTATTAGTTGCAATATTCTGTGTACAAAATACTACTAATAAAAAAATTTATAGAGCATGCCAAATCTGTAAAATTTCCATGATAAAATCATTTTAAATATATCACAATAAGTTAAAGAAGTTAAAAAAATTGCAGATTTATTGTAAAAGTGTGTGTTTTTCCCACTTTGGCTCTAGCTAGACTTTATCTGATTGAATTTCCAAATGAGGATTTGCTTTCATTTGCAGCCTCATAACGAATTAACAGAGCAATGAAGATAACTAGATAAGATTAGCCTATGACTTATTGGCAGCGCAATGAAGATAAAACGTAGTGCTTTCTTCAGTTGCATGAATTATATTACCTTTTTCGATTAAAACGCTAGGCTCGCTGCTGACATTTAGGAATTTCTATGTCAAAGACGTCTCTTATATATATATATATGATAACCAAACTATTCATCTTATAGATAACCAAATATTTATTATTATTCAGTTTTAGAAAGTCAATTTATTAAAAGTAAATATTATTATCAAATGCATTCACATGTCAAGTCGAATTTGTTTTATAGAGTAGAAAATATAATTAAAAAAGAAAATTATTTTTAATAAAATAATAAAATAAAGTTTTATAATTTAAAAATATTTATCATTATTAAATTATAATTATAATTTTTATCCATATATATATATATATCATATAATAAAGAAATTAATATTAAAATGTCAAGTCATTTAAATAAAAGAAAATTTTTTAATATCATTATTAATTATCTTTAAATTGAATTATAGTAAAAAAAAAAAAAAGGGGGGGGGTCAAATACAAAGTCTGATGTAAAAGGAGGATTTACTTTCATTTGTAGCCATAAAAATGATAAGCAAAGCACTTAAAAAGATAAGATTTATCCTTGCCTTGGTCTTATTTATTGTTGGTTCTTAAACTTTTTTATACATAATTCTTAAAAACAGTTTTTATACGAGCAAAAAATTAAATATAAAATTTTTTTGAAATTATTATCTTATATATTCACAGTAAAATTTTGAAACCTAATAGTTTATGTCGCTTTAATTATATGCTATTGAAGGATTATATTGATCTTCCTACCCCACAGAATTACATGGATGAATTACGAAGATGACTTTTCTATCAGTTTCGATAGCAAGTTTTTTGGGTCGCGGATATCTTTTCCTTGTTCGTTGTTTGCATGAAAAATTATTCACGGGGCATTGATTGACTTTGTACTGAAGTATTTTATGGTTTAAAATGTCATCCATGGGACTATGTCTGATTTTGTGTTGAAGTGTTTTATGGTTTGAAAAATTATTTAATATGTGCTGTAATACATTATGATTTTTATTTTATGATGTTTTATCATTATTCATCGTTGATGTTAATTGTAATTAATTTCTTGGTTGCGGATTTATTTTCCTTATAATGTTGTTTTCACACACAAAATACTGACTGACTTTGTGTTAAAGTGTTTTATGGTTTGAAAAGTCACCAATCGGGCTGTGATTGACTTTGTGTAAAAATGTTTTATGATTTGAAAATTACCTAATGTGAGTTGTAATATATAATAATTTTTATTTTATGATTTTCTTATCATTATTCATCGTTGATGTTAATTGTAATTAATTTTTTGGTTGCGGATTTATCTTCCTTGTAATGTTGTTTGTGTGGAAAATCGGACACGGGACACTGACTGACTTTGTGTTAAAGTGTTTTATAATTTGAAAAGTCACCTATCGGGTTGTGACTGACTTTGTCTTAAAATGTTTTATAATTTGAAAATTACCTAATGTGAGTTGTAATATATAATAATTTTTATTTTATGATTTTTTATCATTATTCATCATCGATATTAATTGTAATTAATTTCTTGGTTGCAAATTTATTTTTCTTGTGATATTGTTTGTGTGGAAAATCGGGGCATTGATTGACTTTGTGTTGAAGTTTTTTATGGTTTGGAAAGTCACCCATAGGGCTATGACTAGCTTTGTGTGGAATTGTCATATAGTTTGAAAATTTACCTAACGTGAGTTGTAATTTATTATGATTTTTATTTTAGGATTTTTTATCATTATTCATTGTCGATATTAATTGTTATTAATTTCTCAATTGCGGATTTATTTTCCTTGTGATGTTATTTGTGCAAAAAATACCCATAGGACATTGATTGACTTTATGTTAAAGTATTTTATGGTTTGAAAAGTCACCCGTCGGGCTGTGATTGAATTTGGGTTAAAGTGTTTTGTGGTTTGAAAATTACTTATTGTGAGTTGTAGTACATAATAATTTTTATTTTATGATTTTTTTATCATTATTCATCATCGATATTAATTGTAATTAATTTCTTGGTTGCAGATTTATTTTCCTTGTGATGTTGTTTGTGTGGAAAATCAGCCACGGGGCATTGATTGACTTTGTATTGAAGTTTTTTATGGTTTGGAAAGTCACTCGTGGGGCTATGACTAGCTTTATGTGGAAGTGTCTTATAGTTTGAAAAATTACCTAATGTGGGTTGTAACACTATTCATCGTCGATATTAATTGTTATTAATTTATCAATTGCGAATTTATTTTCCTTGTGGTGTTGTTTGTGTGAAAAAATACTTACGAGGCATTGATTAATTTTGTGTTAAAGTATTTTATGATTTGAAAAGTCACACACAGGGTTGTTACTGATTGACTTTGTGTGAAGTGTTTTATGATTTGAAAAAATTATCTAACGTGAGTCGTAATACATTATAATTTTTATTTTATGATTTTATTTTTTTGTCGTCATTATTCATTGTTGATATTAATTATAATTAATCGTATGTTATATATTATAAATACGAGATTCTTAAGAATAAGATAAGGGAACAATAAAAAAAGTTTTCTATCTTGAATTTTTTTTGGTATGACATAACATAGATTATTATTATTATTATTATTATTATTATTATTATTATGCAAAATATTGTCTAAAATATATATTTTTATTTAACTAAATAACAATTAACATTTTTAAATTCTAAAAGAAAACTTCTATATTATTTTTTTTTTTTTTGGTAAAATACACTGCTAAGGTGTGTATCGCATGACAAAGACACTGAAATTGGCATGTTTTGTCACCAATAAAAATGCCACGTGTAATGAATTTAACTACAAAGATATAAAGTTGTTGATAATTATTCTCAAAATCACTTATAAAAGTGTTAAATTAAGTTTATTAAAATTAGTATAACAAAACAAAAACCAATTAACTCAGATTAAGAAATTATACACGCATAATACCATACAAAAATTTCATCCATATATAAAAAATTAAATTGAAAAAATTGAAAAAAATAATACATATGTGTGTAATTTATTTACATGATTGTTTATACATTATTGGAGACTACCCAAATAGAAAGTTCAACACAATCAAAAAATGAAATTCTATATTTATAGATGCAACCGCTTTTATCATCAACATTATAAAAATGAAAATCTGAACTAAAAATCAAAACTTTTCTTTTGATATTTCAATATGCATAAAATTAAAAAGAATGGCACTAAAGAGTGTAAAACAGAAAAAGAAATATCATTGGGAGATCAAATCATGTGGTTCTTGTTATGAGCAATTGAGCATCTCTAAAGGTTTTTTCCTACATATGGAATAAAATTAATTGTCTATTCCAATTTCCAAAGAGATGGCAACTCAGCGTGAGGAACCTCGCAAGCAAATAATAGTCAAATTAAAATTTAAACTTATTAAAACTCGATTAAAATTAACAAACAAAATAAAATAAACGTATTACAACATCTAAACCATCGATATTATTTTTATTGAATTAAAAAAATATTAATTTCTCTGTGTAAACATTACTTCTAACCGATAGTACTAAAAATTAATTAACATTTTCATTTGTTTTACAGGAAAAATGATCGAATTTATCACTTTATTTATATCGTGCTCCATTTTCCCCATTTTACTTATTAGACTGTAGACTGTGATTGAATTTTTCAAAGAAGATTTGCTTTTGTGTCTTTTCCGCCAGTTTCGGTTTTAATGTTTTGGTCACCCATGAGCTTTGACTGGCTTTTGTGTTGAACTGCTTTACGGTTTGGCTTCATTTAGTTGCTGACTTTTTTTTTTGGATGAGAAAGAAAGACTTTGTTTTAAACAATCACAAATTCCGCTATATATAAAAAGATGAAGATAATAGTATAGAATTCTTCACTTGCATGGCTTGCCTGAATTAAATTATAAAAAGAGATCCTTAATTTTCTTCTTCTCTCCCGTTCTATGTTGAACTGAAACAACTTTAGGATGCTAATTAGACCAAAACTTCCATTATTTTGCCTCCTGCTGCTGGCCCTTGCTTTATCTCTCTTCGCTCATGCTTGCATCGCTAGAAGCACAGGCAAGCACTGTGGCTCTACTTTCTGTGGAAACCTTAACATCAGTTACCCTTTTGGATTAAAAACCCAGCCTCTTAGCTGTGGTTTTTATGTATTTGAGCTAGTGTGCCACAACAACCGCATCATTTTTCCCACGAAACATGGGAATTTCTATGTCCAACACATCTCTTACGCTATTCAAATTATTCATCTTATAGATGTAAGTCTAGACAAAGATAACTGCTTCATTCCTCAAAGTTCCTCTCCTTATTGGTACACCTCTTTAGGACCAAACCTAACTGATTATAGCGAGATTTTTGTCGTAAATTGCACGATGAAAATGATCAACTATTTGGCTACTTACATCAATGCTTCTCGGTGCACTAGCAACCGCTCTTCCTTTCCAACTCCTCCACCTACTAATTACTTTTATTTTTTGGATGGTTGGACTGCTCCGTCTGATTTCCATCCTTCATGCACAGTTGAAGCCCGGGTTCCAATCATGCTTGATAACATCACTGGCGTCTCTACTTTTGATATCTACAAAAAGCTGTTGACGGGCTTCCAAGTAACATGGCCATTCCACTATCGGCATGTTCATAGTTTGCAGCGTTGGGACTTGTGAGTATTTTTTCTTTTAAGTTTTAATATTAAAAAATTGAAACAATTGGATCATGCTGGGTTTTGAAAAATATTTACTACTATTGTTTTTATTTATTATTTTTATTCACACTGTTAATTTCGTTTAATAAAATTATCAATACACCCCCTCTTCAAAAAATATTTCTTTGGGCAGACACTTAAATGCAATTTCATATGTTTATTAATAGGGTAAAAGACACTTACCTTTCATGTTCTGAAAAGAATATACTTATTTCTTAATCAGGGATGGCTTTTCTGTTAAATATTCACTTCTTTGGCATAAGGCCTGCATTCATTACGAGCATTATTCTTTGATATATATATATATATATATATATATATAGATATAGATATATATTCTGTAGCAATAGACTAGCTGGTTAGCAACATGTGAAGAAAGGAATACTGCTTGTCTAGGGCCAAGCTGGATTATTTTTTGCAGACATAATTGGTTAAATGTGTATTTTAGATATTTAAGGCTGTTTTTTTCTAAGGGAATTCTTAAGTAAAATAGCAGATCTTGACATATTTATGTATTTAATTTGGCATATCAGTCATTAGGTATGTGTAATTGGTTTTTTTTTTATTAGCATTATTTTGCTGGGAACTTGGGTTTAAATTAATATAGTCCAGGTGTTATAATTTGACAACTAGGATATTATTTTCTAGGGGTTCGTTTTTGTTCCCAAGAAGCGAAATAGGGGAATTGAATTAATTTAAAACCGACTTTTAAGCGTGAGTGGATGAGATTGTCATTGTCTACCTTTGGCACATCTTTAGCGAGGGATTCCCAAATGTTTATATGTATCCCCGAATTTATGCTATGGTTTATAATATATTATTGATGCCTCAACCTTAATAAACTTATCAACGTGAGCAATGATATGTTGCATCTAGACAATGCATAAATGAAAGATGGGCATTCGAACTAATAGAGATGCACTAAGCTTCTTAAATTTTTTTTTCGTTTTTTTTTTTGTTCTTTTTAATATTTGCATGTAGATAAATGTACCTGAGATGGTCATAAGCGTAATAGCTTCCCGGATTGCTAATCTTGGTGAGAGCATAATTGGTGCTGCATTCCAAGGGAAGGAGGATTTCAATGGGTAAGGAATCATTTGAATAATTGGATGGTTTTTGTCATCCTGTTCCCTAACTTATTCCTTTTCATCTTTTTCCAACATGTCTTCTAGTTTATTGTGTTAGTTTTGGGATATGAATATACAGTTTGACAGTGGAATATTGAGGATATGATTGCAAGTACATCATTTTGTTGCTCTCTAGTTATGTTTGGGTTAGGCTGCACTGCAGAAAGCTATTACCGAGGAAGAATTTTATGTCGACTCTTCTTGGATAAAGAAGATCAAAGAGGAAACTTAGAGAGATTATGACTGCTGCTAAAGATTAGCTTGATTGTTAATTTTCATTGGATGAAAACATAGTGTTGTCCATGTACTAGGCTAGTCCTTTTAATATCAATTATCTACATGTCTGTTATTTGCTCTCATCAGATAGCTGAAATTTTGATATTTTCGCCATTTTAACGTTGGCTTTCTGCTTGCAGCTGAACAGTGATGCTGCTAATGTCATCAACATATCCATAGGCTGCATTTTTGCCCGTCTTAATTCAGCAAATAAGCCAAAATATGTAAGTTTGCTGGATCATCTCTCACAGGATCTCAGGTATTTTATAATTAATTCAGAAGTGAATTTAGTTTAGAATTATCTTTGTAATTAATTTCTGGTTAGAACTCCTAAGAAAACTCGAAAGAAGCTTGACTCTTTCAGTAAAAAGCACCAGGTTGAATCAAAACTTTAACTTGACATTACTTTTTTATTTAAACTAGCTTGAAAATTTTTCTGATTAGTATTGCCTCTACAATTAAAGCTCAAACTTGAATCTGTAAGAGGAGTAAACATAAAAGTTTATCATCAACCAATCATCGCGGTAGGTTTGTGCAATCATACGGCTATAAATTGCCTTCCATCAAACCACTACTAAGGCCCTTTCTAATAGCAAAATTGTAGAAGCATTAAATGAGAAAGCAGCCAAATTGATGATTAAAACCAACAACCATCCTGCTTCCAACAACTGGGACCCCAGAATTCCCTCCTTGGTCCTCTTTAGGTCACCCCCACCTCACAAACTCACCTTTTATTCCCTCTGATTATATGTCCTCCAGGATTCCGGAAAAATATGTCATCTTAACATCCTATCGTTCTCACCAGTTCGCCTGAAGCTCCTATGACTGCCTTTGATGCTATTTGTGGTGTCGCTCTTTGTCATTTCTCTGGCTGCTGGTCTCCTTGCCATGGCAATGGCCTTCTCTCATTGCTGCCTCTCATTTATCTTCAGAGACAGCTTCAAGCACTATTCATCTCTATTAATTGATGGTCATCGATAGCTTTGCATGATGTCCTTGTTCCTGATCCTGTTGCACCATTAGCAGCTAGCCCTAATGGCGTGTATGTATTTACCGGTGGCCTTTCAGGCATGCCCTCTCAGTTCCTTCGGGAGATATATCATTTTCTGCACATAACTAGCATGTTTCTTGCCTGGTACATGCATATGAGATATGAAATAATAATGCTAATACTGCATATACAGGAAGATCGGGTACTGTACGATATCTAAGTATGATTTTAAAAGAAAAAAAGGAGCAGATTTTTTAAAAAGAAAATTATAAAGATAATAAAAAGAAAAACAAATAAAGAAATATTTACAATTGATTTTTCATGCAAAATATATTAAATCTGAACTTTCTTTTTAACTATACTACTTTTATAGCCAATAGAAAAAAAAAATAACTTAGTAATATTATAATCCATGCCATCATGCTAATTTTATTTTATTTTTTAATTTAAATGACAAAATTGTTATTTAAGAAGTTAAAAGTTAAGCTTAATAACAATTATTTATACCAATGAAAATTTAAAAGTAGCCGAGGAAATAAAGTTATAGCTTATTATTTTTGGTCCAGAAAATCAAATTGTTAATAACTTTGATAATAAATCGAAGGGTCTATAAAAAATATATCTACAAACTTAGTTCTTTATTTAAATAAAACGAGATTCAATTGAGTTCAATGTCTAAAAGTTGAAGCTTGTTTTACATCCTAATTGTATTACAACACGTGAAATCCATTCCTAATTGGAACTGGACTTGGATTCACTCAAAAGTCTAAAGACCTAATTTCTGTGCTTATATATACCCCTTAAGCGCCAATCTCAAACCTCAGTAACCCTCTTCTCTATTTCTTTTTCTGCAGCTAATCAATTGGTTTTCTGTCTTTATTAACTGTCCCTCTTCCATTGGTTTCTAAGAAGCCCTGTAACCCATTTTTTCTTTTCTTTTTTTGTTTTTGCGGCTAATCAACTGGTTTTCTATTTTTATTAACTTTGCCAGATTTCTAATATAGAATTCTTTATATTCTTAGACTGTATTCTAGGAAAACATGGGAAATTCTGAACCAGACTGGGAATCTTTACCGGAACTCTGTCTCTTTATGATTCTTGACAAATTAAAATTTCCCAGCAACCTGATACGATTTGGTGCAGTCAGTAGACATTGGCAATCAGTGTTCAACGCTTTTCTTGACATAAAAAGGCGGTCATCAACAAATCTGGTTCCGATGCTGTTGATTCCTAGCAAAAAGAGTGCAACGAAGCGAAAACTATATAGCGTACAAGCCAAATCAAAAGTCTCCAGCATTGAGTTAGGAAAGCCTTATACTAAGAGATTTTGTGGATCTTATTTTGGTTGGTTAGTCACTGTGAATAGAAAAAAGGTCATAACCCTTTTCAACCCTTTCAAGGCTGGCATTAGCATTCAGCTCCCTCGGCTTAAATATTCCGATAGAGAGATTACAAACTACCAATATAAAATTCGAAAAGTGGTTTTATCAACTGACCCTTTGTTACATCCGGATGGTTATGTTGTTATGGTAATCTATAGTATGTTTGGCAGATTAGCCTTTTGGAAATCTTCGGTGAAAGATTGGATATATATAAATCAGGATCTAACACTTGTAAGTGATATTATTTTTTATAGAAATTTGGTTTACATTATAGGACACTATAACAATTTAGTGTCATTCGATGTTAACGGTAATTTTGATAATGAGAGTTCGAAGTCACCAGAATTGAAGACACTCGTGCCAGAAGAACAAAGGGTAGGTTCTTATTCAGACCGAGCATATCTTGTTGAATCATCTAAAGGAAATCTATATTTTATTCAAAAGAAATTGGATTTTGATGTGGACGGTGTTAGTGCTCATATTACCAAGAATTTTAAGGTTTTCAAGATGGTTTTGGATGATAAAAACGGTGAATTGCTAGAGAAGAAAGAGGTGAAGAGTATTGATGGAGATGTGGTGTTTGTGGGCGATAACAGGACATTAGCTATTTCAGCTTTGGACTTTCCTGAAGGTCAACCTGATTCAATCTATTTTACAGATGATTATTTTGATATTGTCCCATATGAGCCATTTGGTGCTCGAGACAATGGTATTTTCTATTTGAAGAATGGAAGTTTTGGACAGCACTACCAATTTAAACCTTCCTACAAGGGCTTCCCTCCCTATATTTGGATCCTACCACCAAGTGATTTCAAACCAATAGTATCAACTTAATTTTGTCATTCGTAGTCAACATAATTAAGTTTAACTTATTAATTATGCTTCTTTAGTTTTTATTTTTACTCAATTTTTACTTTTTGCTGTCATCAAGATGCCCATGTGGTTGTTGTTGTTGTTCTTACTCAATTATTTATATGATTCTCTTATACGATATTAAGCGATTGCTTAAAAATTTTTATTAGTTTTATCTTTTATTTTTAAATTTGACTATTGTTGAAGTGATTTACGTTTCTTTTTTATTATTTTTTAGTAGAACAAAACTTTCAAATAGATTCATTTATATTTGACTTTTAATAATAATTAAAAACTGTAAAGCATAAACCCGATCAGCAAATAAAGTGATAGAATAAAAACCATAAAATAAAATAAATATATAATTAATAATGCCCATCAATATATTTCATTAGTTAAACATAAGTTAAAACATTATAAACTAAATTATAACTTAGACAAAGTAAACAAATAACAAGCAAAGTAGCATCCTAATCTTAGATAATATAATTTAGAAAGTAAACAAATAAGTAACAAAGTAGCATTTTAATCCTAGATAGAAGTAGCGGTATAGCTTCTATCATATAGCTAGTTTGACAGGCATATTAGGATATAATTAGTTTCAATGGCCATTCTTACGATGCTCATTTCTTGCCTCCTTGGTTGCAAAACCACGCTTGCAAATATCGCACTTATATTTTGTTAATTCCTTATTGTATGTCATTTGGTGGCGAATGACATCATTCAAATTTAAAAAATTACGATGACAAATATTGCAAAATCCATCATAATCTTTTCGAGAAACATTTTCGGTAGCATTTGATGCCATGATGACGAAGAATAAGGGAAGTTTGGAAGACTGAAAGTTACTTTAGCTCCTATAAAACCAATGAAAGTAAAGGAGGATTATATAGG
The DNA here is from genome assembly GCA_038382065.1 of Adansonia grandidieri. Taxonomy (NCBI): domain Eukaryota; kingdom Viridiplantae; phylum Streptophyta; class Magnoliopsida; order Malvales; family Malvaceae; genus Adansonia; species Adansonia grandidieri. The sequence goes on along the minus strand of JBBYHK010024987.1, from coordinate 32,388 downwards.
AAAATGAAATGTTATTTGAATGGTGAGTAGTTGATACACATAAATTTAATGTGCATCATTTGAATTAGATGAGTAAAACATAAAAAAAAAAGAGTTAGCTAATAATGTTGTGATTTACAGCTGATACTCTTCAAAAAATTCATGAAGTTTTTGCGGGTTTGAGCGTTAAAAAAATTATAACCAATAAAAATTAAATAGAAAACGCATGTAAGTGATAAATTAAAAAAAATAAAAACTGTGTGAAATACTCAAACAATGGTTTGCACTACTTACAATTCTTAATAAGTTTATTTTATGCATTACAATTATTAAATGGATTATAATTCACCTTTGATACAAAGATTATACCCAAAAATGTGCAATTAATTTTCAATCTCTACTTTCAAATATCATATTTATTTGACTTAATTCGTTAAGTAGTCTCTTATTATTGTTTAACTTTTTTTTATTTAAAAGCCATTATAAAGCTCTTATGAAAAATAAAAGTTAAAAATTAAACTAGCATTGTTTGGTAATTTTATTTTTATAAGCTTTGTTGTTTTATAGATATCAGGCTATATTTTAACCCTTGAAGATATTTTTTGAATAAAAATAAAAATGATGTAAAAAGCTAGTTTATTTTTAAAAAGCACCTAATTCTAGCTTTTTTTTGAAGCTCTTTTTTCTTATTTTGTTCATTAAAAAAAGTTTAACTTTTTTTATAAATGCTTCTTAAAAAATTTGTTTAGCGTAACTTTATTTCTAAGCAAGTCTTAAAAAAAAGAACAAATAGGCACTTAATTTAGTTAAATTTGATAAATTTTATATTCGTGTTATGTCTCATTTTCTTTAATATTTTAATTATCTTTTTCATGTCATAAAAAAATATCAAACTTAATGTAATTGGATAATCTGGGCATCAAGTGCTTAATTAATATCACGTGATATTCAACAATTCAAAAAAAAAAACCTCAATTATTAAGACAATATATATATATATATATATGCATGTGTCAACTTAATAAAAAACTGATATTTAGCTTAAATTGATGCATTTCAAATAATTTAGAAGAAATGAAATACAAATTTCATAAGAACTTAAGAAGTGAAACCTCCCAAATCTTTTGACAAATATCCCACCTCGCACAGAAGTCTATATATAGCAAGAGCCAACGCATTGCGAAGAGAGCACTTTATAATTAATTAGAAGTACGGAGATTTGAAATTTTTTTATATAATATTAATTAATAGAAATTATTTATTTTAATTTTTTTAAAAAATTTAAAATATTTTATAAACTAAAATAATTAGATTAATTCTTTCAAAACTTTTTGTATAATTTTTATACATTTTCCATAAAAAATTTATTTATTATAATGATAATAAATAATAAATATTATTAATTAATTTTATAATTCTTTAAAATATTTTGCTTAGAGACGAGAGCAAATCAAATATTTATTATTTTTAAATATTCAAATCAAATCCACTAAATTTATAGAAAAATCTAAATAATTTATTATCTGATTGTTATCCAAATCTGCATCAAACTCAAAAAGCATGAACCATCATATATAAGAATCCATTAAATGTCTTAATTTATTAAATTATTTTTAAAAAAATAAAAATATAATATTAAACAATAACTAAATTTGTAAATAGATATCTTATTCATATACCAAATTAGGATAAATAAAGTGAATTTGGATAACAAATTCGGATATCCAACATAATAATTACCAAAGTCAAAGTGAATTCGAATAATAAATAGCTAAAGGTTCATATATGAATTCTTTCTAAATTTGCTTCATAAACTTAATATCTGAATCTATAAATTTGTGTAATCCGTAATATTTGCATAAACAAATTCAAATTGAATAATTTTGAAAATCTAACATTATAACATCCATTGCAATCCCTCCTAAAACTAAATAAAAAAACTTTGCTTTTTTATTAATAATTCTTTATTATAATAGTTATATTTATATATTTTTAAATAATTATCCATTTTGTAATTCTCCCAAGAACATAGTTGCTGCGGTCTCACCTAGTCACCTGCCAACATACCCCACAAGGAATACTTTTTAATACAGAGGTATAGATTTCAACAACCGTTTTAGAAATTTTAAGTTCAAATCTCGAAATCCTAAAATAAATAGCATAAAATTTATATAATGAGATTTTGAAAGAAATTAAGATCATAAACGTGACATTTGTACTTGTAAGTTACTCGAGTTTAATTTGAAAAAAAAAACTTAAATTTGATTTAATCATTGTTAAGTCAAGATTGAGTGCGAGTAATTCAAGCTTTCAAGCAATCGAGTTTGAGTATCCTAATATTTTGACTTAATTATCTCATGAACCTAATAGAGACCTTTTATTATTTTTTTAATTAGTATTAAAAAAATCCTAATTCAAACTTGAACTCCAGTTCAACCACAAATAATAGAGTTTAAAGTCAAAAATAATAATAAGCTTATATTTTACTAAATAAACGAGTTAAGCAATTCAAATTTTATTTGAAATCGATCGTGAGTCGAGTTTTGACCTTGAGATTTGAGTCAAACTCAAACTCAAATTCTTATTACTTGAACCCAACTCGGCTTGATTATATTTCTATTAGAGAGACCTTTTATTACAAAAATTTTGAATTAGAAATGTTGGCCAAAAACAAATATAACAATTGTTAATTAAAGATTAGCACGTCAAAAAAAAAAAAAGATTTGAGCTTAAAATGATTGGTTGAAAGGGTAAAACTATCATTATGTTTTATTTTTAAGAATTTTGTCACTCAATTTTTGTTTGTTTAAATATTGCTCCTGAGCTTTGATTTCAATTAAATTTTCCCTTTTAGTTTTATTTGAAGGGGGTATCATTTTGAAGACAAATTTTAATAAAAAAAACTTCTTCAAAATGTTTTCTTTTGATAATTAAGAATAATTAATTAATAAAAAATAAACATAGAAATTTTATTTAGAAAAATTAAGACTTTATTTCTTTATTACATTTTTTTTTTCTTTTATTCAAGGCGCTGGTGATACTCAACCTTAAAATTAGACTCATTGAACACCAAATCTAGCACATCCATGTCATTGTTTTTAATTGTTTTAGTGTGATATTATTTCCTTTTCCATATTATTCTTTGTTTTCTATTACTACTTTGATATCGACGTAACATTAGTTGAAAATTTTTACCTTTTTTTTCTCTTATGGTATCATTTTTTTTTTAATTTTTAATTCTTTTCAAGCAAAAAATTTGTGATATATTTTATTTTTATTAAATGTTGGAGAAATAATAAAAAAGAAAAAATTTTAAAAAATAACATTATGGAAGGGATACGTTGAATTTGATTCTTACTGATCAAATTTGACCTTATAGTTAATACCAACTAACATTCTCATCGGTTTGTCAATGACTTGAAGGCAAACGAAACTTTAGATTTTTATACAATAATCCATTTTCAATTTTTTAATATTTTTTAATCAAATAGTTTATAAATATTAATTACTGAAAATGAATATTTCGAAAGAATATTCTTTTTATGTTAAATTTAGTATAAAAATCATCCAAAATCAAAGTTTAGTGGCAAAAATTCATCAAAAAGCAAAACTTATGACAAATTTAATCAAATAAAAGTAAAGCACCAAAATTCAATATCGAAGGCATGTATGGTAACAAAATTTTGCTGTAACCCAGTTCTTATATATTATTAGAGACCGCAATTGTGCGAGTTTCAGTTAGGTTATTTTAGGGTCGAGCCTTTTCTAATTCAAGCAATTTTAAGTTCATAGTATTTAAGGATTAGGACTTTTTTGCTCATGCTACTTAGTGCTTAGGTATGTTTTACATTTTTTTTTTATGTTAGATATAATAATATCTACATAATTTAAATATTTACATACAAAATAAGTTATTAATTTATTATTATTTTTAAATAAGCTTTTGTTATAATATAATATTTTTAATTATATTTATATATTAAAATTAATATTTATTAGCACCGAAAAATATGAAATTAATTTTTTTACATAAATCAATTTGTTAAATAATTTATTATAAAAAATATGATACATTATAAATTAACCATACTTTTGTTTAGAATAATTAATTTGATAAACTCTAATATCAACATATAAATATGTTATAATTTATATTTTGCATACATATAAATATAGTAACACATGCCAATAATCAAATCAAAATAGTTAAATGACCACATTTGAAGAATAAATAAGAATGTGAGAGTAAGATTTAAGAGCTGGTAAGACGTATATAAAAGTGCTACTAATTAATTATTGCTTAATTATTTATCGTAATAATTTAATTTTAATTTAAAATTAATATTTTTAAAAATAGTTAATTATTTTTTAATATAGTATATATTTTAATAATTTTCATTTGAATATCAAATACTAAATAATATGACTAATGAAGATGAAATTATTAATTATTTATAGGATGATAATTTTATAGACAATATTATTACATGACATATAAATAATACGTGATAGATAAGATAATATTATGATTGAGCTTAATTTGATGATATAAATAGAGTTTAATTTTAGAATAGTCTTTCCTTCTACAGTACGTATGGCTTCATTTTTTTTTTTTTTTTGTTAGATTAGATATGTGGTGGGTTTATTGGGCTTAGGCTTTGGATTTAAAGTAAAGCTTCATTAAATATGAGTTTATTCTAGGCTTAGTCTATTACTCACACACCAATAGTTCATGTTTGGGTTAGTCTTGAGTTAAAGTTTTTTTATATTCAGGTTTTTGATTTTATAAGTAAATCAAATTTTATTCATATTTTTTAAAATAAATTTTTAAATTTGAGTTTATTTTACCATCTCTATTAATAATTAAATTGGATTAAGTTGAAAATTATGATTATCAGTAAAATTCAATAAAACACCCTAATTTCACATTGAGAAATTATGAAAGATCAACATGTTATATAATCAGAGACTTAAGCCCATACTTGTGAGGTGTCTTTAGTGGATAAAAATGTGAGTATAATCTATGCACTGCTTTAAATCTAACAATTTCTCATAAGTTGAGTGCACATCTCCATAAATGGTACTAAAGCCAAAGCAGAAGGGAGTTAGATATTATATCGTGGCAGCTACCTCTAGAATTCTATCTAACAATATCTCATAAGTTGAATGCGCATCTCCATAAATGGTACTAAAGCCAAAGCAGAAGGGAGTTAGGATGATAATTTTATATACGATATTATTACATGACATATAAATAATACATGATAGATAAGATAATATTACGATTGAACTTAATTTGATGACATAAATCGAGTTTAATTTTAGAATAGTCTTTCCTTCTAAATTATGTTTAGCTTCATTTTTTTTGTTAGATTAGATATGCGGTGGGTTTATTGGGCTTAGGCTTTAGATTTAGAGTAAGCTTCATTAAATATGGGTTTATTCTAGGCTTAGTCTATTACTCACGCACCCATAGTTCATGTTTGGGTTAGTCTTAGGTTAAGAGTTTTCTCATATTCAGGTTTTTTATTTTATAAGCAAATCATATTTTATTCACATTTTTTTAAATAAATTTTTAAATTTGAGTTTTTTTTACCATTTCTATTAATAATTAAATTGGATTAAGTTGGGAATTATAATTATCAGTAAAATTCAATAAAACACCTTAATCCCACATTGAGAAATTATGAAGGATCAACATGTTATATAAGCAGAGACTCTCATACTTGCGAAGTTCTTTAATGGATAAAAATGTGAGGACAATCTATGCACTACTTCAAATCTAACAATATCTCATAAGTTGAATGCGCATCTCCATAAATGGTACTAAAGCCAAAGCAGAAGGGAGCTAGATATTATATCGTGAGAGCTACCTCTAGAATTCTATCTAACAATATCTCATAAGTTGAATGCGCATCTCCATAAATGGTACTAAAGCCAAAGCAGAAGGGAGTTAGATATTATATCGTGGCAGCTACCTCTAGAATTCTACGAGAGCTAAACGTTATACAATAGAAGTCACATGCGCACTATTCCAAAGCAAATAATACATCATAGATTGGATGTGGGTATCCACATGAACACATGTTAAAAAAAGAAAAAAAAAAAAGCATTTCCATACCTAATTTGTTGGGTTTTGGAAAAGTTGAATAAGTAATAACACTAAAGCTAGCAAAGGTAAAGTGAACCCAAGAAAAAATCCATTTAATCTATTTGTACCCGAACTGGATCCATTTTGATAAAATATCAATAAGTGAAATTGTTTGGCTCAAGTTCAAGATATTTCAAATTTGAAAACTTTGAATTTGAACTAATCTAAACTTAGATAACAAAAAAATTAATATGAAATTAAATTATTATAATTTTAAAAGTCAATAATTTGAACTGAAATATACAATTTAAGTGTCTACTTTAAAATAAGTTATCAAATGGCCAAAAATTGCATTTTAATATAAGACAAGACCAAAAGTATCTTTTAGAGGTACGTTAAGGAGAGTTTTTGGATTTTACATAAATTTATTTTATGAAAAAATTTTAAACATGATGGTAAATTTAGTTTTTTATAGTGCATTTGGTTTACTGTAATAGTTATTCAATTACAAGCTGATTCAGCACACTGCAGTAATGCAGCTATTTAGTTCGTTAAATACTCATTTCACGAAATAGTTGATTTCAGCCTTATTTCGCCTAAAGCCGAAATAACCATTATGCATCTCCCTCACTGGATGGTTACTTCACCCTTTGATGAAATAAAAAATTGTTTGAAGGGATTCAAATCCCAAAATGTTTCATTCCACAAAACTAAACTACAATTATAGCTATTCCATTCTATTCCCACAGAATAATTATTATATTATAACTTTATTTTATTTTAGTGAACCACACGTATTGTCAATGTCCTTAAGATTTTACAAGAGAAATCACTCCGTTAAAAACTAGTGTCAAAAAAAATTTAATACATTCGTAGATGATAAGACTGAATAATACACACATATAAGGACTGAATATTATTGTCCAACTAGTTATTATTGTTAAAAAAAAGTTACATGACTTAATTTAAAAAATTAAATTAAAAAGATAATAAGAAGAAAAAGCAAAAAAGAAAGTCATATATGCAATTGATCTTTTTCATCCAAAACAGTGACAAAAAATTAGATATCGAATTAGTCAATTAGATCGGTTTAATCGAGAGTTAGTTGTGATTTAATTTAGTAAATATTAAAAACTTTGAAATCAAATTAATCTGTAAAAAATTAGTTTAATCAATAAAAAATCAGATTAAACAGACAAAAAATAGATTTTATGTTAAGCTTTTATTTTTAATTAAATTTTCTTATAAGTGATAGGGTTGAAACTTTTAATTTCTTAATCATATATTAAAATCATTAAATTAAACCAATTAAATATTTTTAATTATTTATTTAATATCAATGCCATATTTTTAATATTTAATATATTTTTTTAATTAAATGATCCGAGTCAATCAATTAAATAGAGTGGATTGGTGATATGAAGATCTCAACCACTTAGTCTATGATTCATATTTTTTTAGTTGATTGATGCAGAATATATTAAATTTGAACTTTTATTTTAACTATATCACTTTTAAGGCCAATAGAAAATAATTAAGTTACCAGTACATCGTAATTCATGTCATCATGTTTATTTTATTTTATTTTTCAACTCAAATGACAAACTTGTTATTTAATAAATTAAAAGTCCAGTATAATAATGAGTATTTATTACAAATAATTTAAAACTAGTCGAACAATCAAGTCAACTTTTTACAGAAAATCAAATTGTTAATAACTTGATAGTTAATCGAAGGGTCAACAGAATATACCAACAAATTTAATCCCTTGAGTTCAATGGCTAAAAGTTGAAGTTTGTTTCATATCGGAATTGTATTAAAGCACTTGAAACCCAATCCTAACTCTAATCGGATTTAGATTCACTCAAACGTCTAAAAAAGCTTAATTTCTGCACGTATAAATGCCCTTAAAGCGCCAATCTTAAAGCTCAGCAACCATTTTTATATTTTTTTTCCCTGCGGCTAATCAACTGGTTTTCTATCTTTATTAGCTTTCCAAGATTTTTAATAGAGAATCCTTTATATTCTTCGATTCTGTTCTAGGAAGCTCGGTAACCCCTTTTCTATTTCTTTTTTCTGCGGCTAATCAATTGGTTTTCTATAAACTTTCCCAGTTTTTTAACATGGAATTTTTTCTATTTTCGACTGCGTTCTAGGAAAACATAGGAAATTCTGTCCCAGATTGGGAATATCTTCTAGAACTCTGTCTGTTTATGGTTCTTGTCAAACTAGATGTTCCCAGCAACTTTCACTTTGGTGCAGTTTGTAGGCACTGGCATTCAGTGTTGAATACTTTTCTTGACATAAAAAGGCGTCGTCAACAAATGCTGTTCCAATGTTGTTGACTGCAACCAAAAAGAGTGCGACAGAGCAAAAACTATATAACCTACGAGCCAAAGCAATAGCTCCACCATTGAGTTACCAAAGCCTTACGGCAAGAGACATTGCTTTTCTTGTTTAGGTTGGTTAGCCACTGTAAACAAGAAAAAGGTCACAATTCTTTCAAACCCTTTTTAAGCATGGGATTAGCATTCATCTCCCTCGCATCAAAAATTTCCGTCAAGAGCCTGTAGACTAGCTTTATAAAATTCAAAAAAGTTTGTGTTATCAGCTGACTCATTGTTATATCAGGATAGTTACGTTGTTATGATAATCTATAGCATTTATAGTAGATTAGCTTTATGGAAACCGAGTCTGAAAGATTGGATATATATTGAACCGGATCTAAAGTTTCTCGGTGATTTTTTTTTTTTTTTTTTGTAAAGGTTGGGTTTATGTTAAAAGACACAAGAACAATTTTATGTCATTCGATTTTAATGGTATTTAGTGACGAGAGTTCGAAGTCATTAGAATTGATGACATTTGTGCCAAAAGATCGAATGTTTAAGAAATTATTTAGACTGAGCATATCTTGTTGAATCATCTTAAGGGGAATCTATCTTCTATTAGAAATGTATTTTGCTGGAATGCTCATAGCACCGTGAATTTCAAGGTTTTCAAGTGGTTTGATGGTTTTGGATTATAAAAACGGTGAATTGCCGTAGAAGAAAGAGGAAAACAGTTTGGATGATGTGGTATTTGTGGGTAATAACAAAACCTTAGATGTTTGAATTTTGGATTTTTCATAAGCCTAACTTAATTCAATCTATTTTACAGATGATTAGTTCGATATTATCCCAATTAAATCACTTAATTCTCGAGATATTATTGTTTTCAATTTGAAAGAAGAAAGCTTTTGGCAACATTACCAACTCAATCATTCACATAAAGACCTCCCTCCGTACCTTTGGATCTTGCCACCAGCTGAATTTAAGCCAATGATGTTAGGGTGATTTTGGTCCTTCGAAGTTTGAATAATTAAGTTCAAATTTCTTTATTAGTCTTCCTTGGTTTATCTTTCAACTTTTATTTTATTATTATCAGTCTCATTGCAATAATCAAGATGTCATTCATAGATTCGATAATATGTGCATTTGTATCATCTTTTAACTTTTATTCTATTGTTATCATTCTCTTTGCGATAATCATGATGCTCATGTGTAGCTTTTAACTTATTTTCATTTTGCTCTTTTAAATAACTTTCTAACATCAAAAAATTTCAGTAAAAAATTTTATATTAATATAAATATACGATTATTAAAACTTATTTTTGGTACATAAAATATTAAATTAATTAAGTTATCCTCTTTTTAAATTAAAATAAAATAGGTCACAACCTACATAAATTAGCGTCAATAAAAAACGTTTGGTTGATTCAAGATAAGAAAGTATTCGTGATCGAAATAGATAAACTTATAAATTATAATTATTAATTAAGAACAAACAAGTAACACATATTAGTAAACGCTCTCATGCCTTTTTTTTTTTTTTTAAATGAAACTACTAAATAATCTCTTTAAATTTTATTATTTTACATTACATCATTTACCATGAATGCTAAGATGCTAATTGTTTATGAAAATGATTTTGCTCCCATCACAGAGAGAAACTCTCTTACTTGATATGTGTTTGCTAGTCTATTGCGTTCTTCTGTAATTACTTTGAGAAGCTTTCACAAAAAATATACAACGTTAAATCCTTTCATCGAAGAATCTTTATTTTAATCGGTTACTAAGATAGTAAGTAGTAAATATGTAACTTTACTATCATTAGAGTAATTTAATTTAAATATGATTTATTAAAATAATATTATTTAAATAATTATTAAATAATTAAACACTTATCTAATCAATTTATAAAATTATTACGTGAATCACATTATTTTCCAACGAGACGAAACTTATTGACCTAAACAATACAAGGATAAAAAATTTTTAATGTAAATTTGAGATGATTCAAGAGAATTTCAGTATTGGTCACAACCATGAATTCATTTAAAGAAAGGAAAAAAAAAAAGAGCAATTCTCATACCTTTTTCCCGTCTCTATTATCCTAAGGGGAAAAAATGACCCTACAAATATTTCATGTATTACGCCATCTTGGATTTAGAGGAACTTTAGTTCCTTTACTATTTAGAAGTCTTCTGGTACTTAAAATCCTTTTTCTAGAACGATATTTATTGAAAATTTAAAAAAAAAAAATGGTAAAAGACGTACATTCCCTTAGCCCATAACTCCTTTGTGTTTGTCCCCTCTTCAATGCAATCATATTCACGTTTCGTTATTTTTTTCTGTACTTTTCTCCCTACGCGCCACGACCGGTTAGGAAATCACAGCCAATATGATAACGCCACGTAAGATATAAGCCCATTAATTTCGTCCTCACATTAGTGCTGTGATCACAGTAGATAACTATTATATAATATTCTACTTTGAATTTACGCAGGGGAGGAAAGGATTGGCTTTCGGCTGTCGAGCAGTTGGATTCTGTCACCAGCGGGTCCCTTAATTTGTGCCGTTCATTTTTTGTATTTATTTATTATTTTTTTTTTTTGGCCTTTTTGAGTTTTGATTTGGATGTCTAATTCAAATAGAGCACGTAGTTTTCATTCAATGGGGGGAGGGGACCAAAAGGTTTCATAATATTTTATTCTAATTGACATTAGTACCCTTTCGAAAAATAATTATATTTCTTTTTTCATCATAACAAATTTGATGCAAGACGTTCAGCCATATGGCTAGATCATTATTTAATAGTCTGTCAAATCAATACGTAATTGAATTGATGTTTTCTTATAGGATTTTTAGAATTTAGAAATTTTTTTTATTTTTTTATAAAGAAAATTGATTTTACATGTCAGTCTCAACCCTTATATTTAACAAATTCATAAAATTAGTTCAACTAATAAATTTTTTTTATCAATTAAAATTCAATTTTTATATAATATTTTGAATATATCAAATCAAAACAGAATTTGAAAATATCTCTCATCGTATCATTAAAAAATATATCTCTTGCTATATACATCTAATTGAGACAATTTTAAAAGGTATCTCACCATATACAATTAATTGAAATAAATTAGGAGAATATCTTTAATCATATTATTAAAAACCATGCATGTAAGAAGAAAAGATTATAATAGTTCATATTTTAGACTTATGATGAATATATTGTCAGTCTATTTAATTAATGTATTCTCACTAAAATAAGGAATAAAAGACACTAATTTAATATATGCAATATACTCTGAATTTGATTCTTTTTCTTTCCTTTGACAAAATCATTAATACTTTTTTTATGGAAACGTAAAAATAGCCTTTTTTTTCTACACAATTATGAAAAAGAAAATTAACAAAAAAAATTTAATTCTTTGATTGTCTTCATAATCTCAAGTTAAAGGAATTTTTTCAGTATTTGTAAATGTATTGTTTACAAAGTAACTTCTTACTTAAACACAATTATATATATATATATATATGACAGTTTTTGTCTGAGTTAATTTTTCTTTTGATGTATATATATAAAAATAAAAATATTCTTATGACATAAAATACATATAAAAAGAATTTAAAATTTAACTAAGTCTATCATTCAGTTACTCTTAAAAAATAATATTTAATAGATTTAAAATTTAAATATTAATTTTTATAATTTTTTTCTTATTCTAAGATTGTGCGACTGCCATTATATATAAAAAAATACATGTTAAAGAAACTAACTAATGAAGAAAAAGATTTGACAATACATTATTGCTGCCTTTTGACAATTGTTAAAATTCTTTGACAAGTACATTATAATTGTTCTACCAAAAATGGTACAAGAATCCTCCATTTTCCAACCCTAAAGTTTGTATAAAAAAAAATCATTCTTAAAATAAAACAAATATGATATTAAGAATCATGCAACTACTAACTTTTATTAGATAGTTCTTCCATGTTATGCTACTATTTTTCCTTTGAGATTTTTTAATAATAAATTTTAAAAAAATCAATGTCAATATTGTAAATATAGGAAAACTTTAGGGTAATTTGAGTGAAGAGTTTAAACCTACTAAATCCTCTTTATGTGTATATCTAGGTAAGAAATCAGACCATGCAACCAAAACCTTTGTTTATGTCGTCTGTGCCAACTGTTCTCTTCTTCCCTCGTTCAAATAACTCTCTTTCTTCCTTTTCAAAGCTCTTTAAATAAATTTCATAGCTTTTCCATACTCTCTCACGCCATTGTGTCACGCGTCAAAGTAGGGGATAAAGGGGAAAGGATTAGATTTTCTTTCACTTTCCAAGGAACCAAACACCACCTTCTTGTTATCTTTGCACCACCCCGAAGAAAAAAGTTTGTATACATATATATTTTAACTTGGACTATCTTCATCCCTAATATTCTTCCAAACCCAATTTCCTTATTTAATTCTTTGTCTGGCTATATTGGCTTAAGATTAGAAAAATTATGGCCGTTGATTCGACTGACCGGAAAGAAATCATCTTGAATATTAATGAAAGAAGCAATGACGGTAGTATTCCTGCTGCTGCTGCTGCTGCTTCAGCCACCGCCAGCGTTGGAGGTAAGATTTGGAGAGAATCAAGCTATGATTTTTGGAAAGACAATGAGAAAATCAACAGCAACTGGAAGAAAGAGAATGCGAACATGAATGGTACTGGCAGTAGTGGGAGCAATAGTAATAGGGAAAGTGAAGGTTTTGATTTCATGCAAAGCGAGAAAGCCGCCATGGAAGATCCACCATCAAAGTTGATTGGTCAGTTTTTGCATAAACAAAAAGCTTCAGGTGAGTTTTCCTTGGATATGGATTTGAGAATGGATGAACTTCAACAAGAGCCACCTGATCATGGCAGTTTATTGCCTACGGTTGCTGAATCACCTTCTCCTTCAGCAGCTGCTCTTCCTAGAGTGTCCCTTGAAAACAACCCTGTAAGAAGACGACAAAGTAAAGGGTCACCATCTTCAGGGAATGAAGAGATTAGGGACTCTAGGGAGAATGATGGAGTTGTGAAGTGTAGTTCAAATTCTTCCTTTAAAAGAAGTGAAGGCGGTTCTTTTCAGAGGAAGTCAAGCTTGTTAGTCACCAAGACAAAGTCCAGGTTGATGGACCCTCCTACACCAGGAAAGGGGGAGCCAAAGTCGGCGAAAGCCGGAGGTGGGAAGTCAGGACCGATAATGAGATCTGGGTTTCTTGGTAAAAATGCGGAGGAAGAAGAGGATGATCCATTGCTTGAAGAGGATTTGCCTGATGAGTATAAGAAAGACAAGTTAAGTTTGTTGGTTTTGCTTGAGTGGTTAAGTTTGATTGTGATTATTGCTGCTTTGGTTTGTAGCCTTTCAATTCCTTATTTAAGAGAGAAACATTTGTGGAACCTTATGTTGTGGAAATGGGAAGTTTTGGTTTTGGTTTTAATATGTGGTAGATTGGTTTCAGGGTGGATTATAAGGATAATTGTGTTTTTTATAGAGAGGAATTTTCTATTGAGGAAAAGGTTATTGTATTTTGTTTATGGACTGAGGAAAGCTGTTCAGAATTGTTTGTGGCTGGGGTTGGTTCTGATTGCTTGGCATTACTTGTTTGATAAGAAGGTTCAGAGGGAGACTAAGAGCAAATTCCTTAGATATGTGACTAAAGTTTTGGTTTGTCTAGTGGTGGGTGTAATGTTGTGGCTAGTGAAGACCCTTTTGGTGAAGGTACTGGCATCTTCTTTCCATGTCAGCACTTATTTTGATAGAATCCAGGATTCATTGTTCAACCAATATGTAATTGAGACTCTTTCCGGTCCTCCTCTGGTCGAAATCCAAAGGGCGGAGGAGGAGGAGGAGGAGAGAGCTGCAAATGAAGTTATGAGCCTACAAAAAGCTGGTGCTATGATTCCTCCAGGGCTCAAGACTTCTACCCATTCATCACCCCATCATGGGAAACTGATAGGGAGTGGACGAATCCAGAAAAGTCCTCGAGGAAAAAGCCCTATGCTTTCACGTGTGCTTTCTTCCGAGATGGGAGAGGAGGGTGATAAGGGGATAACTATTGACCATTTGCACAAATTGAATCCTAAAAATGTCTCTGCTTGGAGTATGAAAAGGTTAATGAATATAATCCGCCATGGAGCTCTTTCCACTTTAGATGAGCAGATACAAGATTCAACTCATGAAGATGAGTCTGCGACACAAATTAGAAGTGAATATGAGGCAAAAATTGCAGCAAGAAGAATCTTCCAGAATGTTGCTAAGCCAGGATCCAAGTATGTCCATGATTCCCATTTACCATTCAATGTATTATGTATCTGTGCCATCAATACATTTCAAACGGTGGAAATCAACTTCCATTTTCATCAAAGCCTCCTTGCATCTCAATGTTACTCCAGTTTACCGTATGTGGCCACTGTGATGCAAAAACATATGATTCCCAACTTAGTAATGTTGAAAATAGAGCAAGAAGGGTTATAAACACGCAGAATGCCAAGCGAACTATGGTGAACGAGGATCGTAAACATGCACCAAAGAGGTTTTTCCTTTTTCTTATTTCTAATAATTGTCATCTCAGGTACATCTACTTGGAGGACTTTGAACGTTTTCTGCAAGAAGATGAGGCTTTGAAGACTATGGGTCTCTTTGAAGATGCATCTGAAAGCAGGAGAATTAGTAAGAAGGCCCTCAAGAATTGGGTGGTAAGAATAGGCAACCCTTGCCTTGCAGGGTGATTTACTTCTAACATATTCTCTTTTGCATATATATATATTTTATAATCTGTTGTAGGCATATGCACGTTGTTATATATTAAACAATGCATAAGACATCCTATTACCCTAAACCTTCCTGAGCTGCTTTTCAGATTGAAGTTAATTGCTCTTTAAATAGCTAATCAAATGTTAGATTGTGTCATTTATTTATCCCTGTAAGTTCCAGTGGATAACAGTAAAAGTGCCAGAAAACTTACTATGGTAAAGTTAACAAGATTATATTAGTTCTGGTGAACTAAATTCTGTGGTATCTATGTTGAGTTTTTAATTGGTTGAATGTTGGTAACCTATTAATGTTTACATTAACTGATCCTTTTTGAGAAATTAGAATTTACTGATCAAGCTTATTTCCATATAAGTCTGAGGTAAAGAAACCTTATATTTTTAAAGCATTTGTTAGTATTTATTATTTCAAGTTTTAGATTTACTTTGTATGTATGCAATAATGTGATGCATTTCAATCTCTTAGGTCAATGCTTTTAGAGAACGAAGAGCACTTGCCTTGACACTGAATGATACCAAAACAGCTGTGAACAGACTTCATCGGGTGGTGAACGTTCTGGTTGGAATCATCATAGTGGTTATTTCACTCCTCATACTTGAAATTGCCACCAGCAAAATTCTTGTTTTTATTAGCTCTCAACTGCTTCTTGTAGCATTCGTATTTGGAAACACCTGCAAGACAGTATTTGAAGCTATTATATTCTTATTTGTTATGCACCCATTTGATGTGGGTGACAGGTGTGAAATTGATGGAGTTCAGGTACTTAAATAATCATATGAAAATTTTCTTTTTCCTTTTATATTAATTATCCTAAAACTTCTGTTTATTCAATTATTCTTTTAAATGCTCGGATTCTCAAAAGTTAATATTGAATGAATTTCAGATGGTAGTGGAGGAAATGAACATCTTAACAACTGTTTTCCTAAGATACGACAACCAGAAGATCATAATCCCCAACAGTGTCCTGGCTACTAAGGCCATAAATAACTACTATCGTAGTCCCGATATGGGAGATGCAGTTGAATTCTGTATCCATGTGAAAACTCCTGCTGAAAAGATTGGTCTGATGAAGCAAAGGATATTGAGGTGAGTAGAAAAAGATGCAATTGTTTTCCTCTCTTCATTTTTGTTTACCAGAGTCCTTGTTAATGAATGGCATTTTATAGTTCCGTGATCATGGCAATAGAACGCCGATGATGTGATATACAAAAATGGAATGCTCGTGGACTAATTTTAGTAGTGCCTTTGTTACTAAAATTTATGTCTTGGACTGAATATTGTGTTTATGTTAATATTTAGAATAGAAAGTTATTTAGAGTACCTTGAAATGAAATGGAATTTAAGAATCCTAATTATAAAGCCCTGGCCTCTTTGAGTAAATCGACTTTCTTTGCGGTATTTTGGTGTGCCTATTTTGATGTCAATGAGGATGAGCAAAATGTATACTTGTTTTGCGTGTGATAGCACACTTCATGTACTTGCTTGCATATATGAAACGTATTACTAATCAAACATACGCCAGACATGTCTGATTCAATGGATCATTTCTTACTGCAGTTACATCGAGCACAAGAGCGACCACTGGTATCCAGCTCCAATGATAATATTTAAGGAACTTGAAGAGTTGAATAGAGTAAGGATAGCAATATGGCTCACACATAGAATGAATCACCAAGACATGGGGGAGAGGTGGGCTAGAAGGGCTCTCTTGGTCGAAGAGATGGTTAAGATTTTCAACGACTTGGATATCAAATACCGCTTATATCCCATTGACATCAATGTTTCTAGCATGCCTCCCACGCCATCTGACCGCCTTCTTCCTAATTTGACTGGACCTGCCAGCTGAACAAGATAAGCAAACTATAAAATCCATATCTACACTCGGGAAGTCCTACTCGGTACAATGTCAAAAGTTGTTACTAGATTTAACTGTCTTTTGACATTGTTTTCCTGGATTGTTAACTTAGAGGGAGATAATATTTTTGATTATAGTATCTTTTTTGGGAGACTGAACAAGTCTGCTTTGCTTGATGATTCTATACTTAGGAACTAATAATTTACAATACATTCTTTATGATGCTCGGATACAATTGCAATCATGTACAACAAAAGTTCCTGACTTCTTCTGTTATAATCTCAGTGTTAAATATTTATTTCTTGCCAGCTATATAATCCAAATCAATGTCTTAATCATTACATCCTCTGTCAAAATCCTTGGTTCCTTGTATGTTACAAAATACAGGGATCATTTCCCCAAGTTTTGCCAGCTGCAACTATATTGAGTTTGTTTAGTGAAGTAAATCTTTTGCTTCAATTTGATTTCCATTTTTTTTTCTTTTCATTTTTTAATTAGGAGAAAGGAAATTTGGATTTGTCTACTGGAAAAAAGAAATGATACATACACTTGTCATTCAGCTAAATGTTAAAGCATTTGTGCTCTCATTTGATTTAGTAAGTTTCAGCTTGAAATGGTTTGGGATCATTATTTTCCTCTGATGTTCTTGGAGTGCCTTTCTGAATTTGCCAATGAAAATTTTTGTATTATACTGTCAGAAGTATATCATTTATTAAACTCTTAATTGTGCAAGTTAGCTATTGAGGTTGAGTTAGTTTCTTTAACATTGTATCAAAATTAGGTTCTTTACCTGTTCCATTGAGATACCTGTTTTGCATTTATTTTATCAGATATAAATGGAAAGGGGATGTCAAAAATCGTGCTTATGTTTCGAATCCAAGTGTGGCTTATGTGCCCTTTAGACCCTATCTTACAAAGCTAACTTTTGAAGTTGGATATGGGTTTCTTTGACTTATTCGAAGGACTTCCATTTTGGGAACTGAAATGTGCATAAAATGCGTGATTAGAATACTTTTATTAGTGTTCAAAAGGGTTGGAAACGAAAGCAAATAAGATTCACATGCATCATGATTTCGAAGCTGTCCTAGTCTCAAAACAAAACTTTGTAAGAACCCAGTTCAAGCCTCGTGACTCCTTTGACTTCTAACTCTGCTTGGCCCTGTCAGCTGCAAAGATTACTTGTCTAGGGGTAGCTAATTGGGTTTCAACTTTCAAGCCGAAGCACGCAACTCTTGTTATAGAATTGCATTAAGGGAAGCTTCGTCCAATAACATTTCTAGCAAGACCTAACACCTTTTCTTTATCTTCAAGCAAAATCAAACAGTGACTGCCAACCGCTCACATGCAAAAAAAAAAAAAACACCTTCTGAGCGCAAACATGAAGGGGCATCTTACAGGGCGTTGGTAATCAGTCAAAACCATCAGGGACAAATGCAACAATTATGTTCCATGATACAAATATGAACAGATAGTAGCCAAGATCGTGAAAAAATAATGGAAAACTCAATCTAAAGTTCAGAACACAGATATCAACTAAGTTGATTCAGGTTATATTGTGAATCATGAAGAAATACAAGCTGTTAACAAAAGCAACACTAACTCCTATTAATGAGCATTTTTCTAGTACAGCTTTCTGTTCTGGTTTTGACGTTATCAACCCAAATAGCCACTGCAGAATGAGAAGGATTCTACATAGAAGAAAGTGGATTAAAGCCCAACACTGGAAGCAAGTAGCTCAAGCCAAACGGTACTTGGAAGGACTGAGACCTACATAAAATAATAAGCTAAAAACAAACCTGAGAAGGTAGACCTGAAACAGTGGGAAGACTAACTTGTGCATTAAACTTTGGCAGATGATTCTAAATTTGTCGCTGGCGTTTCCGAATGGAGCCAGCATGCCGTGAATTTAAGGGGTTCTTCACAATGGAGCTGCATATGTCAGGAACAAAAATCATGCCATCTGATTGATTGCGAGAATCTTTTGGCCAATACAGCCCGGAGGCAGTAGGAGGTGAAGGCATTTGCGGTACAGCCCAAGAGGAGTCTGGCACCTGACCCAAGCACTCATCATCATCTACCTCTTCCTCAGCAGATCGCAAGATTGATGAGCTGTCAGAGTCTCCACGCTTGCCGCTATCAGCCTGGCAGAATCCAGCAAAAAGTAATCCAGAACTAGAACTCTTAGCTGCATTAGCCTGACCTTTCAAAGATTATAGACACGAGCACATTGTATCGCCTAATTTACTAGCTAAGCTACGAAATTAGTATAATACGAACTAATAAAGAGCTAACTCTTTTTGTTCAACTTAAAATTTTCTTTTGTATGTTCTGCCAAAAACATTTAATCCTCAAAGAGCGATAAATTTACTGACTTCTAGTTCAATAGTTGCTAAAATTTTCAGCGTATGTATATGGGACTCAGGAAGGACAGAGAACAAGAAGGAAGTACGGTGTCTATGTTAAGAATGGCAGGCACCCTGCAAGCTCTCTGGCCATAGTCTCCCTCCCTTATCTTAGACCATGGCTTCACGCCGCAACTTAATGGTACCAAATACAAACTACAAAATTCTCAGTACATTGTTGATCAAGTTAAATAGACTTCTCCGTAACTAAAGATGCAAAATACTAAGAACTAAGAACTAAGAACCAGAAAAGCACATGCCGAACTAACAGTTCAAGTCGAACTAGGTAACTTCAGGATTGAAGCACACAGTGGAAGAGTTAACTGCATTTCCAATAGATTAAACTTAGCTCCTTATCCGTGCCTTGCTCCAGCTGATTTTTCCTAGGCAAGGTCAGACTACAGTAGCTGAATTAAGGAACTCCAACCTAGCATTCCCAAAACTGGTTACGAGAACCTCATATAGCCAAGTAGAAATCCTTGGCAGCCATGGTTAGCTTGAGATCCTTCATGTAGTTCATATGGCTTCCAAAGGACTGAAGCCACTCTGTATTCTCTTCTTTTTTTTTTTTTTTGGCTTCAAGGCATGACAATCACCACAAAAGCAGCATTTATGCGTGCACAACATGCCCAAAGGCAGCTAGGCAGGTGTGCACGTGCATGTATGCTTTCACTAGCTCATGCTCGTTTGTGTGTGGGTGTGTGTGTGTGTGTCTTTGAGGAGGTCTAATATAGGATTATTTGATTAAAACCTTGTAAAAGGAACTTTGTACGCTTTCAAAAAAAAAACACAAATGATCAGTAGAAAGTAGAAGATGGGTGGCCTCCATTTACATGAGACTAATATTAAACGTAGCATAATTACCACAACTATAAGCGTACCTTAGATGACCCATCATCCATGTAACCATAGCTTTGATTAAAGTCAGTTAGCCCAAATAAATCATCCATTTGCCATGATTGAATGCTTCCAGCTGTAGAACCCCCAGCATATGTTACTTTTGTCAGCACACTGTTCCCATCTCCAACATTTAATGGTAGAACCTCATTGTATCCACCAGTAAATGCCAGAGCAGCCCCCCTCCTAGATGTAGAATTAGTTTTAGTTTCTGAAGTCTTTTCACTAGAAGGTGATTTGACATCGGAAGATGATGCTCCAGGGTCAGTGGTTGTTTCCAGACCAACTTTTACTCCAGTAAGCAGAAATCTCTGATGGCTAGACACATAAGGATTTGCTGTATGAATAGCAACATCACATTTTCGGCAGAGTAAAGCTCGATCTTGCAAACAAAAGAAAAACCCTGATGTTTCCTATCAAAAAAGGTTGATTTTGTCAACATTGATTGCACTTGATTGTAATAAGGAAGGATTACTCCAAAACCAACAAAACTATGAGATGACAACCAAGCCACAAAATCAAGCAGTTCGAAACTCGGGCCTACACAGAACAGCAGATATGATCATATTCTGAAAACTTGTAATAGGAATGCATCAACAAGGCAGGATAGAAGGAGTAGTTTCTGCTCTCTTTATCCAACTTAGCACAAGCAAAAAAATTGATGCTATGATATTAACTTAGTGCAGTATCAGACAGCTAGGACAAGTCAGGTAAACTTCTATAAATAATACATAGAAGAAGATAAAAAGATCAGCAATAACAACAAATTACGGTAGAGACCATAAGTTTGGCAAACTGTGAAAAAGCCAAGAAATCCTTCATCAAAGGCACAAGCAAAATTCTAGAGCTAGCTTCTAGCCATCCGAGACGGCATAACTTAGAAAATCTTCACTGTGAAAGACATTTTAGCCATGATCTGGCACTGTACCAACATATTTATGAAGTGCACATGTTTCGAAAGTTTCAAGAAACAAATGAAATGAGTTAACACTTCAGCCATTATTTTTTTGCCAACTAAGACAAATATTTTTTAAACAATATATTCGTTTATTTCATAAAAATGCAGCAATTCTACGAACACCATCTTTCTCCCCACTCTACTATATCTTGATTACAGAGATACTAACTTTCATTGAACTACATTGGTAACAGAACTGCATTAAATTGCACCAAGTTTTTTATAAGTCATCATCTCATACTCTTTCCTACAACCGTGTTAAAGGCTGCTTCTTCTGAATCAATACATAACTGCTGAAACTGAAGCTCAGTTGCTTCTTTTCTCTTAAGAATATAGTTACAACTTACAAGCTGCCTCAGTTAGAAATAAGAATACTGTCTACAGTAACTCTGGAAAAGCCAGGAATCTCAAATCCTAATTGATAAGAAAGCAAAAAAAAACAGCCAAAAGCATTACTAGGTCAAACAAAAATGACCAGCGAACAGGATTTTGATTTGATTAAGCAGCTGGCTACCACAATAATTGCGGCAAAAGACAAGGTTAGAGTTTTCGGGGCAATAAATTCCAACCTAGCAAGCAACAAATGAATCACAAGGAAAATAGACTCCAGCAGTAGCAATGCCCACTTTTAGGACCATAAAATAAAAAGCATAACCTAGAATTCCAAGCCTCACCCCCACACTTTAGCCATGTGGAACAGGCATTCCATGTGAGTTACTCTTAGCTATTGCTTGATTGTTGCTTTCACTACTTGCCCTTTGCTTCTAGGGAAGCAAAATATTTGAAGAAATAAAAATTAAATACATAATTTTACTGTTACCCACTCTAAACATTACATTTTAGTCATTCACTAATTTTTATTCCAAAAAAAAAAAGCACTTAGTTAAAATAAAGTCGAAAAAAAATAGAAATTAAAAATAAAAAAGTACGTAATAAGAGCAACAACCGAAATAGGACTTTATTTCTTTGTCAAAAAGCAAAATAATAATAATAATAATAAGAATAATCATCAAAATTAAGATCATCAAATATAAACTACAAAAGGTTTCTCCCAATTTAATATTTCATTTCTCTTACAGAAGCTATTTTTGTTTTCTTTAATTTTCCTTATTAATTAAACCAACTCTAATAAGAAATCCAAATTAAATCGAATTGCACCTTAACTTTAACTTAAAATTTTGACTTTCGAAACAAATATAATTACTAAACAAAAAATAAAAAGATTTTAATTTTTCTTTTTTTGAGGGGAAGTACCTGACAAATGTCACATTTAGGCATCTGAGAAGAAGAAGAAGAAGAGAGCGGGACGCGCTGGTGCTTGCTTGCCAACTTGTTTGCAGCGTGGACTTTCTCGTCGCAAGCCCAACACAGCGCCGCCTCGTCCGCGCAGCACAGAACCTTCGCCTCCGCCGCCTCGCAAACGTTGCACTGAATCCTCATCTCTCTCTCTTTCTTTCTCTCTCTTAAAAATCCAAATTTTCACAATTTTTTTTTCAGAGTTTTAAAGAAATAGAGACGGGTTTACTTATGGTTTTAAGGTAGTGGGAGAAAAGGGAAGCCAGCGAAGCCAAACCAAACGAACTGATTCCTTTTTCTTTTTCCCTTTTTTTTTTTAAATATTTTTTAATAATTAATTTTTGGGTTTGGTTAGATTTTATAAAGGGCCGTGAAAGGATATTTTTTGAGGCTATGATTCCAGAAATGTACACGTGGCAATTTTATATTGTGTCTTTGACTCGGGAGACCAGGCCGCCTTTCTGGCTCCGTCGGGTCCCGACCGGTAAACAAAAAAGTCTAAACACTTACTATTTTTGTTACTCTTTTTCCCAAATTGGACGTTTGTAAAAATTTTCCGAACCTATTTATTTATTATTTGAAGAAAGTATTTTCGTTTAGAAAGTAATTTTTAAAAAATATTTTCATATATATATATATATATGTATATATTAAAATTTATTTAACTAATAAAAAATAATTTATTTATCAACAAAAAAAAAATTTCGAAATTGCCTTTTTCTTTTGTAAAGCAGAAGATATTTTTGAAAAAAAAAATTATATTAAGTAACATAATTTTTAAATTAAAACTTAACTAACTCGATCTAAATATTATTATTAATAAAAATATTTAATATTAATATAAAATTATTTTAATTATATATTATATTTTGAATTTATTAAATATACATATTTGTATTTTATTAATATAATATAATATTATTTTATTTTAATAATAAATTATAACATTACCAATATTTTAAATTTTAAATAGTATTTTTAATTTTTTTTTGAAAAATATTTTATATGACTATTTTAATAATAAATTTACATAAATTACACATTATGAATATTTAATAATAAATATTTTTAATATGAAAATAATAATATTTTAATATTAAAAATTTAATAGAATAACATTTTAATAATTAATATATTTTAAATATTTTAAAATATCTAAATAATTAATGTTTTAATAATAAATAGTATTCGTTTAAGTATTTAATATTAATAATAATGTTACTATTTTAATGTTAAAAATATATAGTTTAATGATAAATAGCTTTTAATATTTTTATAATTAATATGTTAATATTTATGTCAATATTTATTTGATAATAGTAAAATAATATTTTAGTATTTTAGTATTGAGTATTGAGTATTATGACCAAAGTATTAATATTTAAAATGTTAATATTTTATTATAAATATTTTTTAATATTTTACTAATTAATAATTTAATATTTATGTTGACATTGCTATTTGAAAAAAAAAAAAGTAAATTTGCTGGAAAATAATCAAACAATAGAAAATATTTTTCATTAAGATATCCAAACATAAAAAACTCTTGACGTTTTGGAAAATCTCTCAAAGCTAACTTCGATAAAATAAATGGACTCTTAATATATTGTTTTTGTAAAATGCATGAAAAAAAATGATACCTTAATTATATTTTTCTTTTCATATTTATCACCATACTCAGTGTCCCTTACTAGTTAATATATATTTCCTTTGTAAATTAAATATATACTTAAACTTTAGAAAAAGTGAAAATATAACAAAGAAAGAATTTTGTTAACAAATATTTTGGATACTTTTTAGATTAATTAATATATTATTTATCGTAATATTATTATATTAAATACAAAAATTAATGATTTTTACTATCATTTTTACTGCACTGAAAAAGACATAGTAATCTTAAATAATACCCTTATAAGACACTTGATTAGTAAAATCCTATTAAGAATAAAATATTTTTACTTTTGTGTTAAATCAAAAGGGGATTTTTTCATAAATTTAAAAAAAAATAAAAATCGTTATAATTGATATAATACAAACTTAATAATTTTGGACACAATACTAAAAAATAACTAAAATAAGATTAAAGAATAACATAAATATGACATAAATCATGAACCTTCAAAATTTATGTAGCATGAATTATAATATACTAAATTTTAATAAATATATAATCAAAGATAATATCAAACTGATATAACATTATTTCACACTTTCGTATTCACTAGATTAATGTATATATAAATTTCTACAAGATGAGATCATGGCTTTAAATTTATAAATACAAAAAAAAAAGATTAGGATAATGACAACAAAAATTTAAAGAAATACTGATAGCCTAACATGTATTCAAAACAGATGTTAATATCTTGGTAATTCAAAGTTAGACACTATCCTTGACTTGTTCAACATTGTTTGTGTCCACAATAATACATTAACTATATAACACACTAAAAAAAATGTAAATACAATATAGATATATATGAATTGATAAATTTATTGGTACAAAAGTAAGAATATTTTTCATCAACCAACATCTATTTTTTCTAAAAAAATAACTAGCTCTTTGAATAATTAAAATCTAAGAATTAACAATATCGAAAATAATCTGAGTTAACACTCGAAGGTTGTTAACCCATCTTTTTTTTTCATTGTTATAAATGAAAAAAGGTGTAATAAAAACATATGTTATTAATTTTACATAAAACAAGTATATTTGAATTCCTATTTTATTTTAAAATTTTCAAATTTACTATAATTGTATTTTTATTTAACAAATAATTTTACTTCGTAACAATTTAGAGAAACAGCTTTACAAAAATAATAGCAGATATAATCTTCATCAATATGTTTCACATAAAGAAAAAGAAGAAAGAAAGAAAGAAAGAAAAATGAGTTAGAAAAATACTATTTCTTATTTTTCATTTGATAAAAATAGAAATATTTATAAATTGAATCGAACTCGTTAAATCTAACAAGTAATTTAGCTCGTGATCAAGTATAGGTAAAAGGAAGAAAAACAAATAATATTTGTACTTTTTCTCTTCTCTTTAAATTTTTTATAAATAAAAAGATATTTATTATTTTTATTTAAATTAAATATTTTATTTATAATTTTTTAATCTTTCAATCTTTTTATTTTTATTTTTATTTTTTTATACCAAATACAAACAAAAAAATTCTTGTATAATTTCTTTCCTTTGTTTTTTTTCTCTTCACTCTATTTCCTCCTTTTTATATCAAGTACATTAAATGACGGCGTTTGGTGAGAGTATGAAACTTGGTGACAATGAAATATGGGCGAAGAAAAGTTAATATACACTTCAATTTCCCTTTTTTTTTTTTTTAATTTATTATTATTGTTTACATTTATTTGATGTATTATCAGCTTTTTTTCTTCATAGTTGGATGATCCATTTTGCCAATACAAAGTGTGTGTTCAAGATTTTATTGCTCAACAACCCTAATCATCTCTCTCTCTCTCTCTCTCTCCTAAACATTTCTTTTTGTTGAATATTTGGATAAAGAAACTATTTAGATTATGGTATATCAATTTTGCAAATAATTGGTTCTTGCAATTTAAATGGATAAGATTTTTTTTTTTTTTTGTATTTTTGTTAAAAAGTGTGGATAATATTATTTAAGCTAGATTATTAGATAATTTGAAATTATGCCAATTTTCTTGCATTAAAATCATGATTTATGCATCCAAATATTTGGTTCATATTCTTTATTCAAAGAATTTAAATGAATTTATTCAAAAATTCTACTTCCTCTAAATAAAAAAAAACAAAAAATATAAAATATTTAAGAGAGAAAATAATGATTTGCAAAATAAGTCATTTGCATCATTTTGGTAATTTTAGGGAAGAGATTTGTTTTCAACTATCTAACTTTATTTTCAACTCAACTCAATACAATCTCACAATGAATAGACTTTTTCTTTGTATTGAAGAAATTGCTTTAAAAAAAAGTTACCAATATTGATATTAGAATTCAGATCATTTTAATATCAATTTTTAAAAATAATTATATAAACCGACTAAATTAAATATTGAATTCTCACAAAAATAGATTATATATATATAATTTAATAATTGAGTTATGCAAGTGTGGAACACTACTTCAAACATAAAATTTCAAATACATCTATGAGAACGTATCTTTAAAATGAAGTAAAGAGATAATTAGACTCGAACAAATTTTAAAGACACCTTTAAATGTATATATTAAAAAGAGAGAGAGAAAGAGGTTATGCAAATATATCGTTCTTAAGAGTGAAAATTCATCATAAAATCTTGAGTAAAATCATAAAAATGACTTCATTTATACAAACCAATTTCACATATTGTTTGTGGTCGACAATTAAGTAAATCATATAAGATAGTGTAAAATATCTTTTTATTTCTAGCTGAAGTTACCATCTTCGTACCTTATAACCTCAACGTTTAAAGTGCTTGTGGATCTTGCACAATAGTCCATACATTTAAAAACTGCCTAATTTATCTGGAAAAATAAATAAACAAATAAAAGAGACCTAACCATATAGCCATCTATTTATAAGTCAGACCTTCTCCATTGACAAACTCCCTAACTCAACCTCTCAAATAAAACCTTTTTTTTTGGGGGAGGGGAATTAAATACAATATTAGTCATTACATTTATTTTGGGATTAACTTCTTTTAAAAGCAAAATTATATTTATAATGTAGATCTTTCCAAAAAGCGCAAGTTTGGTCAAAATTGGTAGGAACTAGGATAAGATTTTTTTTTTTTTTAATTTCAGTTAATTTGATTTGAATTACTATTTAATTAATAAAAAATTAATTTAAATTTAATATAAATAATAGATAATAAATAAATTTTTATTATTTTAATATATTTTAAATAATTTAACAAATATTCAAATTCGACGGGCTAAACTAAATTTTAAACAAATAAATTTTTACAATCAAGATTTAACTTGATTTGACTTATAAAGAACTTGGGTCATATGCTTAAACATATTTTTCTTGTAAAAATTAGGGAATGCGTGCTTGTACTAATAAATAGTTGTTTTATAAAATAAAATGCGCGATGTCTTTATCAAATAACCTTTTTATTGTATGTATATAAATTAGAGGAGGATCGAAAAATGAATAAAGTTTACTTAAATGTCACTAATCGTAATCAATACTATTTGTTTTAGGATTTTATTCATGAGTACTTTTAAGATATTTTCAAAGTTAACTAATATAATATTTTATATCAATAACATTATATTAAATGTAATAATTGGTAAGTTTATTTATGATTTTTAATATATTTGATAAAAATATTATTATAAAGAAATATTAAATAATGTCTAGTGACAGTATATTTAAAAAAATAATTTAATAAATTATTTTTAATTCAATAAAAATAATATATTAAATATAAAATATTATAAATTAATGATTAAATAATTTTTTATTATTAAAGTGTCTATATCATCAAACCTATTACTATACGTAATAATTTCAAAAAGAAATTTGTTACCAAAATTGTTTTCTCGTCCTCATTAAAAAAGAAAAAAAGGACAATTAAAGGCTATAATTTTAAAAATTATAGATTAGACAATTAGCAAGCAAGTTAATCATATTCGTGAGTAATGGAAACAGCTTATTCAGCCAAGCTTTATGTTATAGTTTCTTTTTCAAGGGTACTAGATGTTGTGCGACTGATTTTTATACGGTCAGAAGCAAATAAGTTGAATAATAAATGAACAAAATTAAATTCTGTACTGTTATTTGTGGACGCAGATCTACGCATTAAAATTGCTAATTAAATGTTGAAATTAATGTTCAGCTAACCTTTGGCGGCAAGCTATTGCCATTTTATTTATGTGATTAAAACACACATATGTATGATAAAAAAAAATTGACAGGCACATATAATATAGAGTTCTTGTTTCATATACTGACTTCAAAGATTTTTTAATTTCACAAGCTACATTAAAAATATGTCATATTTTTTATATTTTATTAATTTTTATTTTTAATATATCATAAAAATAATGTGTTACTCTATTAATTTTGCTTATGAAACTTAAAACTTTACTCGTAGTGGATTAGATAATTATATATATATATAAAATAAGTTTTGCTAACAAGTGCTTTTAAATATTCTTAATATATTATTTATAGTGATAATATTGTATTAAATGTATTACTTTATAACTTTATTCATTATCACTAATGTATTCAATGAAAATGTTATTATATATGGAACTTTAAAATGCCTTAAAACATTTGTTACTAAAATTTATATAAACTTATATCTGATAAAAATATTGAGCATTTAACTAATCAATATTTACATTTACATGTTTATTTACTTTTGGAAGAGGTGTTTATAAATTAGGTTCGACCTATAAAAATGTATTTTTGCTTGTTTAAGCCAAAATCAAGCTAGACCGAGCTCAAAAGCTCGTTATTATCTTTATTTTTAATTCTATTAATATTTATATACTTATAACAAAATTTAAATAAAAATATTTTTATTAAATTAATAATTTAAATTTATGATTCAATTTGAACTGATCTATCAAACTTGTCAAGTGACTTGGCCCGTGGACAAATATAACTCTTGAACATAATTTCAAAATGAAGAATAGGCAATTAAGGCACTTTTTAATATTAGTTATTACATTAAGTAATAAACACTGTATTATTAATATATAATAATGAATAATTTTATTTATTATTTTTAATATATTTAGTGAAGACATAATTATATAAAGTAACTTTAAAGGGGGCAAAATTCATATATAATTAGATATGATAAAAATTGTGCATTCAACATGTAAATATTTACATGTTGATTTACTTTGGGCAAAATTTTAAAATTGTTATTAATTAATTACATTTAGGAAAATTATCCCAAACACTATTAATAAAATTAGAGGATTGAATTATACTTTCTTTACTTAGGTATATTAAAGAAAACTAATATAATTTCTAAATTTAAAAATTGGCTCAAGCTTGATCATATTTTAATTTTAAGTCTCGATCTTGATTCAAGATAAAATTGAATAATAGAGCTCATTTGATTTGGCTAATTTTTTAGTAAAAAACAAATTCGATTCGAACATTGATTTTAAATTTGATTACCTGTATTCGAATTTGAGCATAAATTAATATTTTTCATCACTAATTGAAAAATAATGAAAAAATATTTTAAAAATAAAAAAATTTAATTTTATTAACGAATCACTCAAACTAAACATTAAAATACTCAAACTCTAATTATTTAATAATTCAAAAAATTCAAACTCAAACTTTACTTAGCTGAATTCATATAATTTTTTAACTAAACCTTAATAGCTTAGGATTACGTTACGTCCTGCGTCTGCCGAGCCATAACGAACTTAATTCAAATATTCAAACTGGAGTATTTAAAAGGATATAACGCGCCAAACTGATATCTTCAACTCAGAGCTCTGACGAACAAAGAATGCCAGAGAAAGGAGATTCCTTTCCCTTCGATTACTATTCTGGAAATTTGAAGGTAAAACAAAAAATTGCTTCGATTTCAATATTTATTTATTCATTTATTTATTTTGCGTTCTTGATTTCTTCTTCTGTTCCTCCTTTTCGTCTCTTTTCCCCCAATTTTTTTCTAATTTTATTAAATTATCTGTGAAGTTCTAGGGTTTTCATTGAATTTTTTCTTTTTGGATCGAGTCGCTAGAGAATCCGCCGTTTTGGAAGGAATTGCTGGTCAACTTGCGGATAAAACGGTAATTATCAACCTGTTTGGTTAATAAGAAAATTTAGGATCACGAAAAGAGAACTTGGAAACCTCAAACTACATGATTTCCTTTTCTGTATTTGGAACCTCGTGAATTTACGTCTGGTAATTTGGTTGAGCCTTATAGTAATCTAAGCATGGGGAATAAATAATTTTTGCTGATAAATTGCAATTCCAAGAAACTTTAGGGGTTTTAAATTTTCCTTAAAATCTGATGATTAATTATAAAAAGCTGATTATGAAATAGTTCTGAATTACATTGTCCCTAAAATTTCCTGTAAATTTCAAGTTTCTGTAATAATTTCATTTCTGATGCTTATCCAAATGTAATTTCCAACTTACTAGTTTAGTTACTACTGGATTGTCACTTTGGTAGTTGCTTTTTACTTTCCAAAAGCAAAGAAAATTTTTGAAGAATTTAAGCTGGAAGAAAAAAAAAATTGAACAAAAAAAATTCATGGTTTTGCTTTCGTATAAGAAGACATTCATCTGCAAATTGATTCAGATTTTTTATTCACAAAGTTTATTTTTTATAGCAATTTCTTACTTTCAGGAAGCAAAAATGACCACCAAACATAGCATTAGATTCCGTAGGATACTGAATTACTCCATGAAGTCTTAGTTATTGTGGCCAAAGCTTTGTTCCTTTTAATTCATGAAGGAACAGGCTTTAGCAGTCATTGACTTAAAACTTTACAGAGAGGTATACATGCCAAAAGAATCTTGCCCTGATGATTGCTTGTGATATGCAGATACAGTTTATGACGTATACAATCAATTGAAATGAGATGCAATGCTTGCTGGCGTGAAATAGAAGGGCGAGCCATTTCCACTACCTGTGGTCACCTCTTGTGTATCCTAATGTGTCTTCAATCTTCCATCGCAATTGTATACATTTTATCTTTTCATTTCCATTGTTTAAGACAAAGAAACAGTTAATGCATTGCAAAGATTCCTTGACATTTTAAATAG
This sequence comes from Adansonia grandidieri, assembly GCA_038382065.1. Classification (NCBI taxonomy): domain Eukaryota; kingdom Viridiplantae; phylum Streptophyta; class Magnoliopsida; order Malvales; family Malvaceae; genus Adansonia; species Adansonia grandidieri. The sequence continues at coordinate 1,040 of JBBYHK010024987.1, read as the reverse complement.
GCACTGAAGATGCGACCAAGATCCTTGGCAATGATGCAGCATGCCCCATTTGTGATCAAGTTCTCTCTAAGAGGTAAAATTTAATCTGCTGCGGAAGTTGGTCATTATAATGCTTTCTAGAAATTTGTTTCGCTAGACAAAGGAAATAGAATTGCATAATACAAAATGGAAAAAAAAAAAAAAAGAAACCAGAAGTTTATTATATGTGACTAGACCTATTTCTGAATGAAAAATATTAGTTATTGCTTACTTGGAAATAGAGGTCTGTCCTAGAATTTTCATTCCTCCTTTCACTAGTTTGCAGACTGCTTTTCGAATATATAGGTGACGAATTACCTATTGTTTTTAATCCGTTATCAAGCACTAGGGTTAGGATTGTTCTGCAAAGGTTTTAGTTTTTACTTGTATGTTGTCTTATTAATTTCAATTCTACTTACCTAATCTGGGAATTTTGATTCAGTCTTATGAAACCTGTGGATATCAACCCAAACGATGAATGGATAAATGTAAGCAAATGATTCACTGGGATTGTTGTATACAGGTTTTTGCATTGATTAAAACAACACCTTGCTTCAGTTTTTCTTTGCCTTCCATTGCAATGCTGTTTATTATTTGTCTAATTGTTATTTTGCTCGCTAACATGATGCGTTTATTGCAGATGGCAATGGCTGGTGTGTCTCCACAGATATGTATCCTTCATAACATGGACCATGTAATTTTTCAATTAGATACTCTTTTTGTTTTGAAATCACATTTTATCAGACGGTAGAGACTAGAGAACTACCAAAATAAAATAAGAAGAGGATTTCTTTAGTTGTTTGCAATGTTCTGTTTCATTTGAAAGATTTTATGACTAAGAGAGAGAATGGACTCTGATCAACAAGAAAAAACCTTTCAGACATGCTTTTCCTTAGTGAATTTAGTGATGAAGAGTGCATACAGAAGTGTGATGTTTTACATTGCGCAAAAGGAATTAGAAATGCAGTACAAGATGAACAGAATTGTAGCTCAGTGCCGGCAGAAATGTGAGGTAATGCAGG
>JBBYHK010024946.1:0-10388 GCA_038382065.1 Adansonia grandidieri | reverse complement strand
AATGGCAGAGGATCAGTTAGCAAGATTGGAAAGGCTTGAAGAAAGCCAACGTCAATCCCAAGAGAATATGATTAAAATGTAAGAAGAAATGCAAGCTCAAATCACCAGATTGATGGAATTATTATTGGCAAGAGAGTCAGTGAGCCCATTTAAAATCAGTCTAACTCCTGCCTGCTCATCTGAGGGGGTCCAACCTGAAACATAGCAAACACTTGCACAAGAAACTCAAATTCTGAACATGCCAGCTACACAACAAAATACTCCCAGAGTTACACCACCTCTAGTCATTGTTGTTAATCCTAACATTCTCTCACAGGGGTTGATATTAGAGCTGTACGATAAGAGATAACAATTCCTAATACTGTTAAAGCATTAGAACAACAGTGGCAAAAAGCTAAAATTGAAATAGAGATCGAGAAAAAAAATATAGCTTTTAGAAAGAAGGTTGAAAGCCATAGAAAATGATGAATTTTGCACTAGCGTAGATGTGGAGGATCTTAGCCTAGTTTCTGACCTAATCTTGTTGCCAAAATTTAAAATGCCTAAATTTGAAAAATATAAAGGCACCACTTCTCTGCAAGCTCACATCAAGATGTTCATTTGAAAGATGGCCAGTTATTCTCATGATGATAAGCTCCTCATTCACTGCTTTCAAGAAAGTTTAACTGGATTGGTGTTGAATTGGTATAACAGTTTGACGCACAGTCAAATTCAATGCTAGTCGAATTTAGCTAATGCATTCTTGCAACAGTACAAGCATATGGCTGAATGGGTGCCAGATAGATTAACCCTTCAAAATATGGATAAGAAGCTAGTCTAGTCTTTTAAAGAGTATGCTTAAAGGTGGAGGGATGTGGCATCTTAAGTCTAACATGCTCAAAGGTGGAGGGACATGGCATCTTAAGTCTAACCCCTTAACCGAGAAAAAAACCACCATGCTATTTGTAGGCACCTTACATCCTCCCTATTATGACAAACTGGTAGGGAACATAATAAAAAATTTCTCTAATCTTGTAATCATTGCAGAAATGATTGAATTGGCCATTAAGGTCGGGAAGCTTACCTCATGAGAGTCTTCCAATGCAAAGAAGCTAGGACTAGTAAAGAAAAGAGTTGAACACTATCAGTCGATTATGTGAGCCAGCCATACCACTCAAGACCTCACCCTAATTATCAAAATCCAAGACAAGTGCCCCAAAACACTTACAATACACCTCGAGCACCTATTTCAAAAATTGTACAAGCTAGCATTCCAAACACACCTCTCCAAAACTAGTCAAGACCCAACAATAATACACAACCTTAAAGAGCCAACCAACCTTGAACTCATTATGAACCCTTTCTTTACTCTTATAAGGAAATGTTTGATAAGCTTTTTGAGGCATGGTTAGTGCCTCCAATCTTTTCCAAACCATATGAAGGAAATTACCCCAGCTGGTATGACCCAAATCTGCACTGTGAGTATCATGCAGTAGCAGGTCACTCGATCAAAAACTATAAGCCCTTCAAGCAAAAGGTTTAAAGTCTTTTTGAGAGGGGTGCTTTTCAAATTGATAATGGCCCATCACCTAATATGGCAGTAAATCCCTTACCAGATCACACTGAACCTAGGATTAATGCTCTGATTACTGAAGAAGGAAGACGAAGAAAGTTAAAAGCCCAAGAAGTTAAAACTTCTATGGAAGAGGTATGGGCAATCCTGAATAAAGGAGGGATCCTTGGTCAAGATTATGGAAGTATCAGAGGTCAATATGATCTTAGTGTTAACTTTTGCAAATTCCACAAGGGATCAGGACACATTTTGCGAACTTGCAGAGAATTTTTAACCATAATCCAGCGAATGATGGATAATGGTGAAATTGAATTCTTTGAAGAGGTTGGACTAGAGGAAGAAAAATCAATCAACATGGTTGGTGAAGGATCATCGTAGCTGCCCTACAGGGTTAGTCACCCTTTTATCATTCATAACAACCAACCTAAGATCACATTGCCTGAAATTGAGGTCACTCGTAGGCTCATTATAAAAGCACCAATTCCATTCCTATATCAAAATAGCAAGCAAGTACCATGGAAGTATGATTGTGGGATAACAACTCTAGAGGTTGTTACAAGTCAATTGGTTGCTATCGACATAACCAGGGTGAGCCATGTGACAAGAAGTGGTCATATTTATGACCCAAAAACCACTGAGACCAATGTGAATACTAGGTCAAAAGGATAAGTATCTGGAAAAGTAACAGTGACTGAAGATAGCCCAATAGCAGTACAAGAACTAGTAAAAGAAAATTAGGCTATTGAATTCTTAAAGTACATCAAGCAGAGCGAATACAGTGTCATAGAGCATTAAAGCAGCAACCAGCAAAGATCTCCTTATTAACTCTATTGCTCAGTTATGAACTTCATCGAAATGCTTTGCTAAAAGTACTAAATTAAGCCTATGTCCCTCAAGACATTACTGTCAACAAACTCGATCGCCTGGTAAACAATATTGTCACTAACAACTTTATATCATTTAGTAAGGATGAAATTCTGCCAGGGGGTAGCACTTCAAGAAAAGCTCTCTATATCACAATTCACTATAGAGAACCATTCTGCCTAAAGTCCTCATTGATAATGGATCAGCTTTGAATGTAATACCATTAATCATGTTGTCTCACTTATCAGTTGATATCAGTCAGATCAAGCACAACCACACAATTGTCAAGGCATTCGATGGGACCAAGAGAGAAATCAAGGGAACTATCTTCATCACTTTAGATATTGGCCCTTGTCTATTTGAGATCAAGTTTCATGTAATGGATACTGTCCCAACATACAACTGTTTGTTAAGACGACCATGGATTCATTCTGCCAAGGCTGTCCCATTATCTTTGCACCCAAAAGTTAAATTCATAGTTAATGAAAAGTTGATTAGCCTATCCAGGGAAGAAGACATTATGGCCATGACTTCTACTAAAGCCTCTTATGTTGAATGAAGTAAATACTGAAACTGAGGAGTGCTCTTTCAGATCCTTTAAAATCATTAATGCCACTTTTATTGTGGAAGGGTCTGTAATCCTAAAACCTAGACTTTCAAATGGCACCCGTATGGGTTTAAGGCTTACAAGCTGGAACAGAGCTCGAGCTGGAAGTGGACTTGGGAGACGTTTGCAAGGAATCAACCAAGCCATTAATGTCAATGGTAAGAAAGACAAATATGGATTAGGCTTTAAGCCAGAAAAAGCTCAGAAGAAGAAATTCAAAAAAAAAAAATAAGAGTAGGGCAGCCATCCCTGGGTGTTGGCCAACGTTAGGCCAAAAATTAATTCCCTACCCCTCGTTGGAGGAAATTTTCTACTATAGAGGAGTCAGTCTAGAAAATGAAGATAAAGTAACTAGGAACATTGCTTTGATGATTAATGAAGCCCTCAAGAAGCATCATATGGCTGTCATTGAAATAGATTATGAAGAGTTCATTGAGGATTGTGGGATTTGCCCCTGCCCCCTGGATATGTTTTAACGAATTGGACATGTGTTGAGAGAAGCATAGTGTCTAGGCCAATCCCAAAGTAATAACACAGAAATGAACTCTATTATCTGTAGATTTTTTTATAAGAACTCAAAATGTTAATTTATCATCAGTAAAAATGTAATACACATAATTTTTCCTTATACAAACTTTCTTGGCTCTTGTCCTATTTTACATCTGTTTCTTTTATGATTCCTTATCTTAGCATCCCTTTTTCGTTTCTTTGCATTCATACCTAATTCATATTCTATAATCTTTTGCCCATTTCCTTCTCGCTTTTGTCTTTGTAGTGAAATAGATAAATTTGATCAGGATTCAGAGGTTAATTTTGAACAAACTATTTGCTCAAACGAAGTTGATCTTGAAGAAGATATTGATGATCATATCTTACCTCCTAATTTGTTAAAAATAATTGAACAAGAAGATAAGCGCATAATACCCTATGACAAGCCCACGGAGATTATTAATTTGGGGAATGATGAAAATGATAAGAAAGAGATCAAAATAGGAACGACCATAAAGGCTTTTACCCGTGAAGATCTGATAAGCCTGCTGCATGAATTTCAAGACATCTTTGCATGGTCTTATCAAGACATACCATGATTCAATGTGGAGATTGTGGTTCATAAATTGCCCTTAAAGCCGAAATGGAAATCCGTTCAACAGAAGCTAAGGAGAATGAAACCAGAGATGTTGTTGAAGACAAAAAAAAGAGGTTAAGAAGCAATTTAAATTTGAATTTCTAAAGGTGGCAAAATACTTGGAGTGGGTTGCAAACATTGTCCCAGTTCCCAAGAAAAACAAAAGAGTTAAAATGTGTGCAGATTACTAAAACCTTAATCGAGCAAGCCCAAAAGACAACTTCTCTCTCCCTCATATAGACACCTTGGTTGATAATACTGTGAAGAACTATTTATTTTCCTTCATGGATGGATTTTCAAGGTATAATCAAATTAAAATGGCTCCAGAGGATAAGGAGAAGACAACGTTTGTTACAATGTGGGGAACATTTTGTTACAAAGTAATGCCATTTGGGTTGAAGAATGCAGGAACAACTTACCAAAGAGCAATGGTTACCCTATTCCATGACAGATGCATAAGGAAATTAAAGTGTACATTTTTGACATGATTACCAAGTCCCTTCAAGAAAAAAGTCATGTAGCAGACTTGCAAAAGTTGTTTGAAAGGCTGAGAAAATATCTATTAAAGCTGAACCCTACAAAATGTACATACAGAGCTAGGTCAAAAAAATTGTTGGGTTTTGTCATAAGCAAAAGAGGAATTGAGGTTGATCGGGATAAGGTCAAAGCTATATAGGAGTTGCCATCCCCATGCACGCCAAAAGAATTGAGAAGTTTCTTAGGGAGATTAAATTACATCGCTAGATTCATATCTCAACTCATGGATAAGTGTGATCCAATTTTTTGGCTTTTGCGAAAACAAAATCCTGGTGAGTGGGATAATGAGTGCTTAAATGCTTTCGAAAAAGTTAAGCAGTATCTCTCTAATCCACCGATATTGGTACCGCCTGCTCTGGGACAACCTTTGATCCTATATTTGTCAGTGTTCAAAAGATCCATAGGCTGTGTGTTGGGGTAGCTTGATGAGACTGGAAAGAAAGAGTAGACAATCTATTACCTCAGTAAAAAATTTTTAGATAACAAGGTAAATTATTCCTATATAGAAAAGATATGTTGCACTCTAGTTTGGATAGTGAAAAAACTCTGATAGTACATGTTGTATCATGTTACATGGCTGATCACTAAAATGGACCCAATCAAATATCTATTCAAAGTGCTAGCTTTATCAAGAAGGATAGCTAGGTGGCAAGTTCTACTACCCGAATATGATATCATCTATGTAAGCCAAAAAGCAATTAAAGAAAGTGCCATTACCGAATTCTTAGTAAGCCGAGTGCTTGACGATTATCAGCCATTGGATTTTGAATTCCCTGGTGATGACTTGATGAATATTATGGTTGAAAAAGAAGAAGAGTCATCGAAAGGATCTCAATGGAAAATGTATTTTGATGGAGCATCAAATGCATTAGGGCATGGAATCGGTGCAATTTTAATATCTCCATAAGGGGATTATTACCCTTTTACAGCTCAGATAATTTTTTGTTGCACCAACAATATAGCAGAATATGAGGCATGTATTATGACGCTACAAGCAACATTAGAAAAAAAGGCCTAGGCATTAAAAGTCTATGGATATTCAGCCCTGGTAATTTACCAACTGCATGGAGAATGGGAAACGCGAGACCTAAGATTGTAGCAATATAAAAAATTGATTCTAGAATTACTAGAAGAATTTAAAAAAGTAGACTTCGTTCATCTGTTCCATGATAACAATCAATGGCAGATGCTCTAGCCACCTTGGCTTCGATGTTCAAAATAAATAAGGGGCAAGAGGTGATGCCCATTGAGATGAGTATTTATGAATTCCTAACATACTGCCACAACATCGAAATTAAGGCAGATGGCCTTCCATGGTATCATGATATCAAAAATTATTTGAAGGATCGAATATATCCTTCAAATGCCTCAAAAATTGATAAGAGACCTTAAGAAGGCTGGCACTAAATTTTGTCTTGGACAGAGAGATTTTGTATAAGAGAAGTTTCGACCAAACACTATTAAGGTGTGTTGATGCTTCAGAAGCAAAGAAAATAATAGAAGAAGTACATGAAGGGGTTTATGAGATTCATGCCAACGGACACTAGATGGCAAAACAAATCATGAGATTGGGCTACTTTTGGACGACTATGGAGAGTGACTGTATCAAGTGCACTCGAAAGTGCCATAAGTGTCAAATCTATGCTGATAAGATTCATGTCCCACCCTCACCGTTACATGTCATGATTGCACCATGGCTTCTTTCTATATGGGGAATGGATGTCATCAGACCCATTACTTCTACAGCATCGAACCGGCATCGTTTCATCTTGGTGGCCATTAATTATTTCACTAAATGGGTGAAAACCGCTTTTTTTGTAAATGTTACAAGATTGGTGGTGATTAAATTTCTAAAGGCCAATATCATTTGTAGATTCAGGGTCCCTGAAAGAATTATAACGGATAATGCCTCCAACTTGAATAATAAATTGATGATGAAGGTTTGCACCCAGCTCAAAATCTGTCATTGTAATTCGATCACATATCGTTCGAAGATGAATGGGGCCGTAGAAGTTGCCAACAAAAATATTAAAAAGATTATGGGAAAAATGGTGAAGACTTATAAAGATTGGCATGAAAAGTTTTTGTTTGCTCTCATTGCTTATCGCATTTTAGTACAGACCTCAACTGTGGCAACACCTTACTCATTAGTGTATGACATGGAGGTAGTACTACCAATTAAAGTCGAGATCCCATCACTTCGAATATTAATGGAGACTAAATTGGAAGAAACTGAATGGGCATGAGATCGCTATGAACAATTGAACTTTATTGAAGAAAAAAGGTTGAAAGCGATCCAGCATGGGTAAATGTACCAAAAAAGGATGATGAAGGCCCATAATAAGAAAATTTGTCCAAGACAATTTCATAAAGGAGAAACTGGTACTGAAGAAAATCCTTCTGATACAAAAAGATCCACAAGGCAAATGGGCACCTAATTAGGAAGGGCCCTATGTGGTTCACAAGGCATTCTTAGGAGCCACATTAATTATTACCGAAATGGATGTAGATGTCTTGCCAAACCCCATCAATGTAAACAGTGTAAAAAAATACTATGCTTAAAAAAAATAAAAATAAAACAAAAAACATAAAAAAACCACAAAAAAATAAAAAAAAACCAAAAATCGGATGAAAACCCAAACAGGGCATTTGATTAAAGGTGATATAAGGGGAGGATGCCATATCACCAAAAAAAAAGCTTGAAAAAAAAAGAGAGTTTTTAGAAAAAAAATGAAAAAAATAGAAAAAAATTTCAGAGCTTTGTTAAGGTAAATCTCTACTTTAATCTTTGAATTTTTATTTGTTTGATACATTGTCCTTCTCTTTGGCGAGCCAAAGATGTGCTTAAGTTCATGGATTTTTATCCATGTTGAAAGACTAGCATAATGGCCATGAACTAATTTCCTTGATTTTATTTTATATTTTCTGTTTTTGTTAGTAAATTATTTTTCTTCATGAATCATGTGTCTGTTGATATGATGTTGGTTTTGGTGTTGTGTTTATCACATATATGTTTATATATATTCTATTTCTTTTAGTATTTTCTTGTTATCATGGTGAAAGTACATGTTTATGTGCTTATTTTTGTGATTTTATCATATAATGGAGCTAATTTATGTTAAATGAAATGTGAATATGTGATTATCGAGTTTAAAAAAGATGGTTGGTAAGTTGTTTAGGTATTGGCCGAAATTCATACTTGTATTTTTTGTGTCATTTTGTAAATACAAAAAGTTTAAGGGCTAATCCGTAAAAAATAAAAAAAATTTAGGCCTATATGTTTGGCCAAATCTTAATGAGTATTTTAGCTATGTTTGTTGCTGATTCCAAGCTGATTTCATGCCTCAATGATGTGTTTTCATAATGGTTTTGGTTAATTAGGGACTAAATTGTAAATGTCTAAAAGTTTAGGGACTAGTTTACAAATGATACAAATTTCTTTATTTTATGGTCAAATGATTTGACCAAAGGCTTCATGGATAACTTGGAAACTGATTTTGGGTATTTCATACCATGCTTTAGGTACTTTTCACATTTTAAGGTGCATTTTGTAATTTCTCAAAGTTTAGGGGCTAGTTTGTAAATAATGAAAAATTTTGTTTTTTGGTCAAAGGTGTTTGGCCGAACATTCTAGCATATCTTTACCATGATATTCATGTTAATTCTTTGCTAGTTTTATGATTTTTAATGCTTTGTTTGTGGTATTTTACCATATAAGGGTCAAAATGTAATTTTATAAGGTTTACGGGTTACTTTGCAAATTAATTTTTTTTCAGTTAGGGCAAGGTATTTGGCCAAATCGTTGTTGATATTGACTGCATTTTGATACATAATTTCATTCAATTTTTATAATTTTTAGGTTACTTTATTGTATAGGGACTAAAATGAAGTTCTAGAAAAGTGTAGGGACTAAATAGCAAATTTTTATATTAAAGGGGTAAAATAGTCATCCTATTGGTTTTAGAAATTTCTATTATTCCTATGGCATTCTGCAAGGGTATAGACATATTCAAAACTTATTGTATTTGTTCGATTTTTCAAAGAATGCAGAACGTAATTTTTAAAAACCTAAGGGCATTTTGGTAATTTTTCTCATCAAAACTCTTCTACGCTAAAGGTGAGCATTTTAGGACTCTTTTTCTTAAGGTCATTTTAAGGTCCATTAGGGTTACCTGGATACTTTCATGTCAAAGGAATACCCAAAGGGCATTAACGTAATTTTTCTCATCGGAATGCTTTTATGCCAAAGGTGCACGATTAGGATTCTTTTAGCCTTTTTAGGTCATTTTAAGGTCCATTAGTGTTACCGAGTACGTTCATATCGAAGGAATACCCTAGGGGCATTTTGGTGATTTTTCTTATTGGGATGCTTTTATGCCAAAGGTGCATGTTTAGGATTCTTTTAGCCTTTTAAGGTCATTTTAAGGTCCATTAGGGTTACCGGGTACTTTCATGTCAAAGGAATACCCTATGGGCATTTTTATAATTTTTCTCATCGGGATGCTTTTATGCCAAAGGTGCACGTTTAGGATTCTTTTAGCCTTTTAAGGTCATCTTAAGGTCCATTAGGGTTACCAGGTACTTTCATGTCGAAGGAATACCCTAGAGGCATTTTTGTAATTTTTTTCACCGGGATGCTTTTATGCCAAAGGTGCGCATTTAGGATTCTTTTAGCCTTTTAAGGTCATTTTAAGGTCCATTAGGGTTATCGAGTACTTTCATGTCGAAGGAATACCCTAGGGGCATTTTCATAATTTTTTTCATCGGGATGTTTTTATGCCAAAGGTGCACATTTAGGATTCTTTTAGCCTTTTAAGGTCATTTTAAGGTCCATTAGGGTTACCGGGTACTTTCATGTCGAAGGAATACCCTAGAGGCATTTTCGTAATTTTTCTCACCGGGATGCTTTTATGCCAAAGGTGTACGTTTAGGATTCTTTTAGCCTTTTAAGGTTATTTTAAGGTCTGTTAGGGTTACTGAGATACTTTCATATCGAAGGTATACCCTAGAGGCATTTTGGTCATTTTGCTCACTGAGATGCTTTTACGCCAAAGTTGAATTTTTAGGATTGGTTTAGACTACCAAGATCATTTTAAGGTCCATTAGGGTTACCGGGGTACTCTCATGTCGAAGGTATATCTTAGGGGCATTTTGGTTATTTTGCTTACCAGGATGCTTTTACGCCGAAGGTGAATTTTTAGGATTGGTTTAGATTACCAAGATCATTTTAAGGTCCATTAAGGTTACCGGAATACTTTCATGTCGAAGATATACCTAGGGGCATTTTGGTTATTTTGCTCACCGAGATGCTTTTACACCAAAGGTGAATATTTAGGATTGGTTTAGCCTTCCAAGATCATCTTAAGACCATTGGGGTTATCGAGATATTTTTATGTCAAAGGTATACCTTAAGGTTATTTTCATAACTTGGTATTTGAATCACATCTTTTGTGAACGCTAGGATACTTTCATATCGAAAGTACAAATTAAGAACATATCCATCAAATTATGTCATTCTTAGGTCATAGAATCAGTATTTTTTATATATATATAACAAAATTATTTTTATAAATAAGGCAATGTCTCCCAATTAAATTGATATGTAGAATATGTGATGAATTCTATGAATTATTTTAATAGTGAGATAACCTTTTCAAATAAGAAGTCGAGATTTTTTTTAGTTTTAAAACAAAATAAAACCT
>JBBYHK010024935.1:0-10388 GCA_038382065.1 Adansonia grandidieri | reverse complement strand
AGAGGGTGATGGAAACATGGAGAGCTCACTAAAATGATGAAGATGCTGAAAAACAGAAAATGCAAGTGATAGAGTAAGAAGTTATACCAATAAACTTTAATTTTTGGCCAAATAGTTAGAGTAGTAAAGATGGCTTGAATTTCCCTCTTTTCCTTGTTGTAATAAGCAAGAAAAAGAGAGAAACAATGAGGTTTTGGTTTTGGTATGGATAAGGGTGATTTTTAGAAAGTGTAGAGTTGAGAGTGAGTGCTATGGGGTTGTTTCTGGCTGGTGGGTGAAAAGCTACAGGATTTGTTTTTTTCTTTAATGTGTGAATATGTTTTTTGAAAGCTGAAACAAGCTGGAATCTAAACTTTTTTAGCTAAGATAGAAATGGTCCATTTATACCAGCATTTTGGAGCCAATTTAGAGGTGTTTTTAGCCATTTCTCAAAGGGGACAAAGTGATGTCAGCATGGTGGCTATAGGGTGGCTGTAGAGAGCAACTTGCTACTATGTAATATGCATAGGGTGGCTAGTTTAAATGCTAAAATGATTTTCTAGCAAATAGGGTGGGTGATGGTGATATTGGCAACAACTAGGGAGGAGTAAGGTGATCATATGACATTGACCTTTTTTGATCCAATTTAGACTTCAAAAAATGTTATGATTAATTTAAAAGTCTAAATTTGTAATCTGATATGTGTTTTAATCTTTCTCGATGCAAACAAACGAGTTAAAATTGAGTTTTGGATCAATGGTGGATGAGTAAAAAAATGCCCAGATCGCAAACATGGCCTGTATGTATCGATACATTTGGTCCAAAAACCTTTTGTGTATCGATACAATGAAAATTATATCGATACTATGATCATTTTATCAATACTATAAACCATTGTATCGATACTATGAATCGCTGTATCGATACATTTCTTTATAGAATGCATGTTTCAATCTTGGCATGGCCTAGTATCAATACATGAGGTCCTATATCAATATAGAGGCTTATGTATCGATACATTTCTTTATAGAATGCATGTTTCAATCTTGGCATGGCCTAGTATCAATACATAAGGTCCTATATCAATACAGAGGCTCATGTATCGATACATCTACATGTTGTATCGATACAAATTGGGACATTTCAAATTTTTAGATCGTTGGAGAATTGTATCGATACATGAGAACCATATCGATATATTCAAGTAAAATTATGAATTTTCTCATATATTTTATCCCTGGACACCTTAAACTATGTCATTTGATGCCACATCTTTGCATTTACATTTGATATGATCCCTAGGCCTCTTTGACCTCCTCAAAATACATTTTCGTTAGGTGACATTGCCCTCTCCTACGTCCATGCTCCAGATTGCTAAAAATTAGCCCAGACAAAATAAGGTGTCTATAGCTGCCCCTCTTTGACTATTGCTGAGAATCAACAACAGGGCAAAGACAAATAGATAATATTTTGTTCGAGGTGGACTGACGCTCCCCAAAACACTAGGGTGTTAGGTTTTCTAAGGTTTGACCCTATTAGGTAGGTGCAAAGTCACATGGATTTTTGATGTGGGTGCCGCTAGCTTGTGCGAACTTTAACTCGGGTGCCACCAGCTTCTGCAGGCTTTGATTTAAACTTGGTGCCACCAGCTTGTGTGGACTTTGTGACACCAACTTGTGCAGGCTTTAACTTGAACTTGGGTGCCACCAAGTCGTATGGGCTTCGACTCGAGTGTCACCAGCTCATGCGAGCTTTGAATTAGACTTGGGTGCCACTAGCTCATGTGGGCTTTGACTCGGGTGCCACCAACTCGTATAGCCGTTAAAGGGGTGCCACTGACTTATGGGCTTTTGACTTAAACTTGGGTGCCACCAGCTCATGTGGGCTTTGAAAAGGGTGCTACTGACATATAGGCTTTAAAGAGGTTTCATTGACTTATGGGCTTTTAAAGGGTGCCACTGACTTATGAACTTTGAAGAGGTGGCACTGACTTGTGGGTTTTAAAGGGGTGCCATTGACTTGTGGCTTTTTAAGGGTGCCACTGAGTTGTGGGCTTTGAAAGGGGTGCCACTAACTTGTGGGCTTTGAAAAGGGTGTCACTGATTTGTTGGCTTTGAAAGGGGTGTCACTAACTTGTGGGCTTTGAAAAGTGCCACTGACTTGTGGGCATTTAAAGGGTGCCACTGACTTGTGGGCTTTGAAAAAGGTGCCACTAACTTGTGGGCTTCAAAGGGGTGCCACTGACTTGTGGGCTTTAAAGAGGTGCCACTAAATTATGGGCTTTAAAAAGGGTGCCACTAACTTATGGGCTTTTGGCAAGGCACCACTGACTTATGGACTTTAAAGGGGTGCTACTGACTTGTGGGCTTTAAAGGAATGCCACTGACTTGTGGGCTTTAAAAGGATGCCACTAACATGTAGGCTTTAAAGAGGTACCAACAAAGTTTTCGATAAAACTTCTAACATAAGCTTTTCTTAACAGAAGTTCATGACAAAAATTCCTGTTGAGAAGGGTTTTAGCACTAGTTCTTGACAAAGCTTCTGACGAATGTTCTCGTTTATGATAGTTTCTAGACAATAATTTCTTAACACTAGCACTTTGACAGTAGTTGCTTGATGAAAAGGATTTTAACATAAGGTGATGAGAAGAAAAGGACCTTACCTGAATGACACTTAGTTTGTGAAGCTTAGAGTTCTTACCAGGAATTCCTTGGAGGTTCAGCAAACCTGGCTTGAAGTGATATTGTAAAAATAATGTATGATGGCAATATGAATGCTGATATGGCATGCTATCATGATTACATGATGCGAAGTCTAATACGAGAGATAGTTGTAGTTCTCTTTGTATATCATTTAGACTCTTAAAGGGATGGCAATTTATCTTTGATGTGACTATAGACAGAAATTTTCTTAATCCCACTGGGATTATAGGTTATCCTTGCTCCACTAGGGATATGACCAAAAATTTAGTCTCAAGAATTTAGCCTATTGCACTTCTCGATTTGGGAGGCTCAATCATTTTCCTGCCAAATGGAGGGCATTGTCAATAATTTGGAGACTATTTGACTGATTAGGTTAATGTCTCTGGTTTCGATAAGATTCTGATAGAATGCATGGGTTAATTTTTGGTTAGCCTAAAACGATTTTTCTTAAAATGTGACTTTAAAGCAAGAAACTGTTTGATGTATGGTCATGCCGAGTGGGTGTTTGGACATGAAAAGTGCATGATCTTGATGATCAGGGTGTGAGCAGAGTTCCCTATGCTTTTCTTTTCCTTTCGATGTAATGTCAAGATGTCCTGATGCATATTTCAGTTGATTATCAAACATTATTAGTTAAATGATAAGTGCAATGTGAATTGTACAGGGGTTAAAAGAAATAAGGCAATATTTATTTATGGCAACAAAGAGACATAACTCAATATACTATTTAGCAAGCAATTAATAAGGTAACGAGAAAGATGATTTTTTAGGCGAAGGATGCCTTTAACAATCATGACATGGATGTTCTTTAGGTGCTTTTCAGAATCTTTCTTGAACAATGAATGTGTCTAGCATGAGCTGATCTTCGAAAGATCCCTAAGATTACTTTGCTTTGTCCTGTGGGTGTTCTCGATTCATGCCCCATCAAAATTGATCTTCTTAAGTCACCTTTACGAGTTTTCAACTGTAGTTGGGTTGGTTGCCCAGATGCCCCTTTTAGATTTTCATCTAGACCCCTTTTTGTTTTCTTCCCTTCTTTTTTCATTTTTTTGTTTTTTTGTTTTTTTGTTTGTTTGTTTTTTTTTTAAGGATGCCTTTTTAGGTTTTCGCCTTTTATGTGTAATATATCTTGATGGAATCTGAGTTGACTGGGTTGGGCAAGACATTGCCGTCCATTTTTTACAAGAGTAGGGCCCTTCCGAAAAATGCTTGCTTGATGACATACAGTCTTTCCTAATTAGGAGTCCACTTGCCCCGTGCATCTGTGAATTGGGAGGATCTTTTTCAATACCAATTCACTTGGGTGAAATTGTCGTTGGCGTATCTTTTTGTCGTGGGCTCGGATCATACGTCTTTGATAAATTTGACCATTGCAGATGGCTTTCATGCATTTTTCCTCAATAAGGTTAAGCTGGTCATATCTGTTCTTGACCCATTCAGCTTCTTGAAGTTTGGTTTCCATCAAGACTCTAAGAGGAGGGATCTCGACTTTAATAGGCAATACAGTTTCCATCCCATAGTAAGAGAAAATAAGGTAGCACTCATAGAAGTGCGAACTAAGGTTCGATAGGCATAAAGTGCAAAGAATAGCTTCTCATGCTAATCCTTGTAAGTCTTAGCCATTTTCTCAACTATTCTTTTAATGTTTTTGTTGGTCGCCTTAACTGCCCCATTCATCTTTAGGTGATAAGGATATAATTATGATGCTAGATATTGGATGGTAAGAGGTCTGGTGGTGCGGACTTTCTTCAAAACCTTCTTCAGAATTAACTTCACTAGTGCAAATTGACTGTTTGAAATTGATCTTTAAAGACCCATCAGACACATGCATGTCACTGTTGTCAGGACACTTAAAAGGATAAAGAAACAAGCATTGCAAAAGACATGACACAATTCAAGGATTCGGATAGAAATAGAAGTAAAAGGGTAATTAAGACAAAGAGATTGAAAAATGATGTAGGCACATAATATGGAATGATATATGCAAAAGTCATTTCATTGGTAATGTTTGATAAAGATGCCCCTTACATAGGACACCTACCCACCTTTGGGCGAGGTGAGTAGGTTTTCATTTCTAGACATTACATGAAAGGGATAAGAAAAGTGCAGGGGCTTCCATCATAACCCCATCATCAAAATCATGTTTTAGTGGAAGGACACAAATCTATGCCTCGGTATTGATCATGTTTGCAACTGGCTTAATATGGTTTGGTAAAGGATTAGAAGCAACATTTGGTCCCTGGTTCATCCCGAACTGCAAGACTTTTGAGTTGATTAGATTTTGCACATTTCATTTGAAATACATGCAGTTCTCAATCTCATGGCCCATTGCCCCAGCATGGTATTCACAGTGGGTGTTAGGGTCATACCATGGTGGGTATGGTGGCTTCTTTTCTGGGATATAGATCAGAGCCACTAAGTGATTTTGGAGCAAGGTTTGGTAGAGCTCCTTATAGGTCATAGGGATGGGATCAAAATGTTATCTTGGTTGATTTGCACCTCGGTTGCTAGGTGCATTATTGATTGTTTGATTGGTATTTTGGTGGACCTGTGGAGGGTAGCCTTATGGTGGGTTTGATGGGATTGCAAGTGATAGGTTATAAGTTGTGGCATAGATTGGCTGCAGAGATATTGTGATGTGGTAAGAAAGTGGCATTCTTGAGTAGCGAGGGTTGGGTGCTTGATGCTGTCTTGGCTAAAATGAGCCAGCATAATTTATGGCATTGGCCTCCTCTTCCTTTTTCTTACTGGCCATGGGCTTTTTACTTGATCCAGTTATTTCCCCGGCAGACATTTTACCACTCTTAATGGCGGCATCAATCATTTCTCCAGAGAGAACCAAGTCTGCAAATTTCTTGATGGCATTTTCTATGAGCTTATTATAATAAGTAGTGCGTAAGGTGTGAATGAAAGTGACAGTCATCTCTTTTTCTATAAAAGGAGGCTAGACTAGGGCTGCTTCCTTTTTCCACCTTTAGGCATATTGCCTAAAACTTTTAGTGGATCTATTCTCGAAATTCATCAGGAAAAGTCAATCTAGTGCCTAATCCGACACGTGCTGGTATTGATTTAGAAAGGCCTTAGCCAAGTCAGCCCATGATTAGATTTTGACATTGTCTAGCTCGGTATACCACCGAGCTACTGCCCCAGTGAGGCTATGCTAAAAGCAATGATGAGGAGCTTTTCATCTTCCTCATTCTCGGCCATCTTTTGCAAGTACATTCGGACATGGATAGAAAGATCAGTGGTTCCATTAAACTTTTCAAACTCTGGGACTTTAAACTTCAGGGGAATGACAAGGTTGGACACCAAAGACAACGATTAAGCGTCAAGAGCTCCGAACTTGTCAATCCCCTTAATAGCTTGGAGGCATTTTTCTAGTAGCTAAAATTTGCTCACTTTTTCTGTACTCATAATGGACTTTTGACCTTCTGTTTTCTCGAGTTCCTTATGGTCCAAGGTTATCATATCTACCGATAAGACTCATGTGTTCACCCCTTGAGTACTGAGAATAAATTGACCAACCGCAATGGGATTTAGGTAGATGACTGGTGGAGCCTAAGTGGCAAGTGTAGGAGCAGGCTGTTATTCTTGTCTAGTTTCCCCTTAGGCAAGTTCTAGATTATTGGCAGGGGGACTTTCAACGTTGGGAGGATTGTTTCTTGTTTCAGCAGTGTTGGCTTACCTTTTTTCTTCCACAGAGTTATCATTAGTTCTATAAATTTCATGATTTGAGCTTGCATTTCACATTGTTGATGGAGCATATGGTCTTGTGATTCCTTAACCATTAGTTCAAGTCACTCAATATGCGTTTCACGATCACTCTCCATGATTTGTTTGCGGCGTCGCGTGTTGTAGCAATGTAGGATGTTAGGTTCTATTTTCCTAATTGATCCCGGAGTCCCGTGCACTTTTATGGCCCAATTCCCGTATTAGACTTCTACTTGAAAATGTATTTATTGATGAGTTATTATGATGCAATGATGAGTTAAGATAATGAATGATTAATGCAAGTGCAAAAAGGGTGAAAGTAAATATGCTCATGCATTAGAGATAATTAAATCTGGAACAACTTCGGTGATAACATCTTTCATAGAGCCATGAAAAGGTCCCATGTTGAACACTGAACTAGAACAATTGTCTCAAAATGATGACAATCATGATAATTATGATAAGATGATGCATGCACCTAAACAAAAACAAAGGGAAATGAGTTAGTGAAATGTATAAGAGACAAATGTAATAAATTAAAGAATTTAAGAACATCAGAGAAAAATGCTCATAATATGTCTCAACCAAGGTGGTGAGACAAGAGACAGGCAGCATGTCAACATGCCAGGATGCAATATGCCCTTCATAAGGTGATGCAGTATCTTATTTTGATGGAAAAATAATTGACTAGTGGTAATATCCATTTATCACCACTAGTGCAAATGCGCATTAAGCCATGACTCGGACAGCGTAATGGTTTGCAGTATAAAACATTGTGAATGATGGTTTTTGTTCACCATCACTTATTTATAAAAAGGTTAGCCATCGTTCAGGCGGCACGATGACATGCCTTGATAAATGATAAAAGTGTGATACGGGTGACGATTGTATACTCATTGTCACCTACATAATTATGGTGATTAAGAGTAAAGGTTAAGAATGTTTCCCTGAGTGCCCTATTCTTGGGATATTCTAGCAGCATTTCGGTATGGTTTGACATGGTTTAGTTTGTAGGGCTTACTATATGAGGTTTAAGTTAACGCCTAAACAAGATCCAAATTGCTCCTCCATTCGGTAAAGACAGTTAAGGGACCCTGATCCTAGACCCATCACAAGTTTGGCAAAACAGGTTCGATCTGTTAGATGTATTTCCTTATGCAAATGCGAAGGGTTACTCACGAGAGACATAGGTAATTTACATCCAGGAAGTTATTGCCATGCCTATGCGGAGGGTTGCTTATGAAGGCGGATAGCTCACTTCCTCCTAATGATTGGGTTATAACCACACCATGGAGTTTGGCGGGATACTAATGCACATACAGATGCATGGTGTGCGATGGGGAAACAATCAAACCTTTTTGTTTACCTCTGTTTTACCATTTTTATTAAACTAATGATTATTCAAAAATAAGACAATCTTAACAATCATGTCAAACAAAAGATTAGTTGAAAAAAAACAAAAAAAGGGTCATGGTTAAATAATGACCGAAGATCGAAAGAATCAAGAACCTAGCAAGACACAGCTAGTTATTGGCCTAACTCTCTACACTATCCTCAGTGGAGTTGCCAAGCTGTCACAATGTACCCCAAGGTGGATCTTTGCAGATTTATGGGTGCCTACAACTTAAAATATTTTCCTGACATTGGAATTGTCTTCTTGACTGAGACTTTTCTTTCATGATGTGATGAGAACGAGAATGTACAGATTCTCGACTTGCGGTACAGTGAAGGGGACCATAAGACGAATCACTTATCTTATTGGTCTTAGATGACCATCATGAAATGGCCAACACTTGAAGTTGCCACTGATCATTTTGGGCTAGGCATGATCGAATGCCTATTGAAACCTATGTTTTGAGTAACGAAACTTAAAACATCGATCCCCTGGTCAACGTAATACAAAGATTCGTTGTTTGGGTTCGAGAGTTGGTTACGCACGATGAGGTATGAACCTCTTCGCGATGCCTAAAATCGATACCTTACTAGCTATGTCTTATATCTCGATTTCGACTCTTTTGATCTTAACTTGTCATTATTTTGATATAACCCCTTTTAATGCATGAATCTTGTAGAAATAATCTAGGTTTAATCTCATATATGCCCTGAAGAGATAGGGAATATGGAGATTTTCGATAAAAATGACCTCTAGATTTTACTTTGAAAATGAAATATTCCACTTTGGGCACTGAAGAGATACCCATGTGGAATATTACCTTTAATTTTATTTGAAACATTCTGAAAACATGAATGCAAATAATCATCACAAAGAAATCATGTTAGTCAGGCAATAAATGAAGTAACATAACATGGATCGTTCAATGCAATAATAAAGAAAATGGGTGGACTATTGGAATTTATCTTGCTATTGGCATCAACTATATGGGAATAATCGAATCAATAATTTTCGAGATGCATCTGGGTTTCTTGATTAAACAAGGTTTGTTTGACATATTCATAGAAGTCTGAGAATGAGAAAAAATTAATTGTAGTTGGAAGACATGGTTAGAGTATCCCCTCAGAAAGATGAGGTTGGAGTATCCTCGTGGATAACAAATAACTTTGACAAAGGAAGATTTTTAAATCTTGACAATTTTAAAAAACAGGGTTGGAGTATCCCCTCGGAAGGTCAGGGCTTTAGTACCCTCGAAAATGACAAAATCTGACACTCTTTAATGAAGTTGAATTGGAAAACTTAAGTTGACAAAACTTTGTGATTTAGGAAATGTGTGAGCGTTTCGGCAACTTTTGGCAAAAGAAATTATTGTGAATGAGGTTGGTAAAGATGTAAAATGTATTTGTTCCTTGATACGAGCCTATGGGAGGTCAAAGAATGTTCTCGAGTCTGATCGGGTTGATACAGAGACATTCGAATGTCTCGAGACATAATTCGAGAAAACAACACAATTTTGACCATAACTGAAAATAGGGAATAGCATCGCGCTATCTTGCTTCTCAAATTTATTCTAAATCCATATGAAGGCTTTAGAGGGTGGACAAGATACCGCTAGAAAGCTAACTCGATGAGGGTTAACTTAAAAATATTCCCAATATCCCAAAAAGTCACTTTCTAGGGGAATAAATTTTCAAATTCGGATTAATCACACTACTAGCAGAGCATACTAGGGACAAGGTATGTCAACATTTGAAAAATCACCCCGGACTCATTTGGTATCAAAAAATTGCAAACGATACCTTTATGAAAAGGGAATTTTATGAATATTTTAGGAAAAATGTTTGAAAATTTTGGAAAAATCATTTAGTGGGCCTGAACGGCCCAACCAGAATATACCTTTGGATTCCAGAGGTTTCAAATAGTTTAGGTGTGAAAAATTATAACTCTCTCATCCGGAATGATCCACGGGTGAATAAGATATCGTTTTAAAGATGATTTAACATGCTTTGAGAGAAAAATATCAAAAAATTCATGAAAAATCGTTTAGGATTTTAAAGTGATTTTTCAATTTGCAATAATTATGCTGCCAGCAGGGGACAAAGCAAAGCAGGGGATATCTATCATTTTTCTATGTCTACGGGTCCAAACTTGAGTCATTTATGACTGAAGGGAAAGAGTGGCATGATCATCACAAACTCACTTGCACAGCCTTGGAGTAGAGTGGGATGATGAAACAGCCCGTTGATCATACCACTAAGGTTTTGACTCAAAAAAAAGGCACAAACATTTAGGGAATAATTGTAAGACCATTTTCTTTTCAAAATCAAAAGATTTGAGCTTGTTTAACCAAGACTCTAGATCTGGAAAACTTAATTTTCCAAGATATTTTGCTAACTATAAGGAAACATGCTAAGTCCATACTAATCCTCATTGGTTGAGGTTAACATGCTTGGCTTGGGGGGTTTTTGAAAATCCATTTTTGACAGCCACCAAACACCCATTTTGACAAGGAGAAGACAACAAACGTACAAGGGGATGGCACATAACATGAATGGGGATGCTAACTTTACCAATGGTTTAGACAAAGAAAGTGTTATGCATTA
>JBBYHK010024914.1:0-10389 GCA_038382065.1 Adansonia grandidieri | reverse complement strand
TAACATGCAACCACTAGAAAAACATACTAGACAAGTTTTCACTTGTAATTCATTCAATAGGTTTAGGAAAGAGCTTAGGTGCCAAGATGTTTACATAAGGAAAGGAAAGATAGAATGAGAGGATAAGCACACAAAAGTTTATAATTTGATATGGTATTTGTGCTTTCAAAGGAGACAAGAATTAGTTACAATGAATTAAACCAAAGCATCAAGTGTTCTTGTCTTATGTTCGAGTCTGAAGGCATTCCTTGTAGGCATACAATTTTTGTATTAAAAAATGAGCATTTGAAATATACACTAGAGTGTTGCATAATGTGTCGTCGGACTATTAATGACAGAGATAATACCATGGCAACTATTAATTCGCAATTGGACAAAGATGCAATTGAGAGATTAAGACATTCATCATTTGTGGCAATTTTCAATAGGTTATGCTATTTGGAATCAAAGAGCAAAGAAGGTTTGAGGTCACAAGGATTGCTTTGGCTAACTTGACTATTAAGGCGGAGGATACCTCTGATGCGAGGATGAAAAATTTTAAAAAGGGAAAAGATGCATTACAATAGGAATCTAAAAAAAGGTCTAACCCAGAATATTAAGAAAGATGAAGAAAAAAAGAGAAACAATTATATGTATTCACAGTGTAGGTTGTTCGAACATAATAATTGTAGCTGTAATGTCATCGACCCTGTAAATAGTAATTATGGAATAATCTTCAAGGATAGTGATAGTGAGTAAATTCATTAAATGATGAAATTTGCTAGAATGGACAATTTTGGGAAGATATTGATTCTAATGAGGTGCTAGCCGTTTGATAAAATATTTATGTGATAACAAGGAACTTTATATCCATTTTAACTTGATTACATCTATAGGAAGAACTAAATGGAGCATTATCATTTGGTGTAAATGAATCAAATTCCCATAGTAAAACAACTAAAACTGCGAATGCATACATGGTAGTGTTAACTTTATGCTTGTATGTTATATTATTAGAGAAAAGTCAAAAGTATAATAAAATTATCATGGCACTCTTATTTTACTATTATAGGGTACAGGTATTACACACAAAATAAGCAACAATTAGCCTTTTCATTCCCCCTAGATTCGGAAATATCATTTAATTTTTTTATAATTCAAAGCAAGAAGCAATTATAAATAGAATATGCTATGGCAAAGCTGGAAAAATATATTTGTTTCCTTCCTAGTTAGAGTTTGAGTTGTACAATTGATTAAAGTTAAAAAACTAAATCACTATAAGAATTACAAGCAACATAATCTTAAATTTCGGCACCTACTTCTTTAATGAAGCAGATTCTACAGATGACATTGTCAATTGCATATAAACATTCTTTAATTCATTTTGTAATTTTTTTTCTTCAGTTAGTTCTGCAATAACCAAATCAACAGCAATTTGGTTGAAGGCATTAAATTCTCTTTTCAAGTTCATTAATTGTTGAAATGGATATCTTTCTTTGCTCATCAATATTAAATATTATCTCCTTTGAATAAGTTGTGTGTTTAGGATCACGCCATGCACAAAATGAACACTCATTTTCCTAAAAACCATTAGGAATAGACATAAACAACCTTTTGAATATATTAAATGTACATCATAAGTCAATCAAAATGAAAATGGAAAAGTTACTAACCTAGTATTAAAGGTAACTGAAAAATCTCTTACCCAAATTTAGGGTAGTCTACGCAACCCACCTTGGTGTTTTTAAGTTACAATAACAATAAAGTGGGTCTCCTTTATAATGTCATTCAATATTTGGTGGAGCTGAAATCAACTAGTAGGAGGAGGAATAATTTGAGGAAGTAGCCATGATAAAGAATAAATAATGCAGCAAAATATGACTGTCTAATCCTTTAAGTAGTGTCATGTTAGGAAAAAATGCTTAGTGTTCTCTGTTTACGCGTGAACTTTTAATGTTTTTATTTTTATTCAAATTTAGTACTGTATGCCATAGCTGAGTTTAAAATTCAAACAGTATTCAAATTTAACTTCAGGTTTTTAAAACTTCATGCTATATCCATAATTTGAATTCAAGATTAAAATGGTGGTCTTGCCCTTACAAATACAAAGTTGTGGCATTGTGTGAAAACCCTTACTTTAGAGTATGCTCTTTAAACACAATAGCATGGCAGATGTCACAAAAGTCATAGCAGTAGCGATGTTCCTATATTGGTGTTACAAAATGAAAGTCGTGGTATTGAGTCAACGTACCTCGCATTTAACTATTGCTCTTTAAACAACTTGGCAAATATCATAAAAGCTATAATATTATCTCTTTAAAGTAGTACGTGGTTTAGGCTTAGGGTTTAGGGTGTTGCCATGTGCCATTAAATGCCACATTGTTTATGTGTGAAGATGGGGCATTTATTAATTTGTTGCAGAGGATATTTACCAGAAAATCAATTTTCATAAACTTAAAGTGCTGTTTGATTAAACAACACCTTTTTAACCATATAAGTAGTACGTTAGAAAACATTAAACATAAAATTTAAATTGAGCTATTCCATTTAATAAGAAAACAACCATTAATCTTCAATTTCATTGTGCTCTTTTAAATATGGATTGGCCTTATAGATATTCTATCACAGTTTTACTGAGTAAAAGGCCCTGTATATATCTTTTCAAATATTCATTTTCACCTAATGTTGAGTTTGATTTAAATTTGAAGAATGATGCAATAGATGATATCCATATTCCCTGAGGGTTGTAACTGGCCTCTGTATATGAATCATTAATGATCAATGTGTTATATATATTGAAAGTAAGGAAGTTCTCCCACACTACAGTATTTTGTACAGACCAATGTTCAAGGCATTGAATGTCACCATTAAAGGCATCACTGAAGTTATTCGAACAAGCTTAAATCAATTTCCCATTATTTCTAGCAAAGATGAGGTGTTTGCAGAGTCAAAGGTGCATAAATTTCACCTTTCTTCATGTTTATGTATCAATACGAGGCCTCCATGTCATCAAAATTTAAAGTTTGACAAGTTGTATCTATACAAATTAGGCTTATATCGATATATTTCCTTAATGTATTAATGCATTGGTCAAATATATCGATACAAGGCTTGACAATAGCTAAAATTTAACTTTTGGACAAAATGTATCAATACATAAGTGATTGTATTGATATATTCTAGAAATGTATTGAAACAATTTTTGTTGTACCGATACATTATGGGTTTTTTTTTTCTAAATTTATTGATACTACATATAATGAATAGCCTTTGCCCTATTATCTAAAATTTCGATTTGCTCATGATTTTTGCACCGAAAGTCACCTAAATTCATACCAAGCCTCAACATTGAACTTGTGATTGGATCAAATGAATTTTTAAGGCCTAAAATGGCTTGGAAATAGGACATTCTCATAAAAAAATAGCTATTTTGGGGGTAGTATTGGGTTTTCTCCATCTGCAAGGTGCATATAATGGATTGCTCCACCATCGTGGTTGCTAGACCTATGAAAATGAAGATAGCTAAACATGGTACCTGGAGTAACTTAATGGTACAAGTGCAAAATTAAAGAAATAACCTTGCTTTGGCTCCAATAACATTGGCTGAGCACATGATTATAAAGAAATAAACTTTGGCTTAGCAAAGGGATATAAACATTCATTCACATACCACATTTTCTCCAAAAACATCCCTCTATTTTCGTAGCTCTTCCAACAGCCCTCTAAAACCTCTCAAAAACCTTCGTTTGCCATTCTGTTTCACTACCAAGCTCTTCCCTATTCATTGTGCTACCTCAAAGCTCATTTTTGCTACTCCTTCCTACACCTCTATAGTAAGAAAGAAAGGAAAAATAAGCAAAAAACCAGAAACATAGAAAAGCCATAAGAGCTAAAAAATTCTAGCTTTGAGGAGAAAAGCAAATAAGAGTTTTACAAGCATTGTTGGTATATTTTCTTTACCTTTCTCCTTATTTCTCTACATGTAAAAACGTTTCATGTTATTCTAGCTAACCAATACTTACAAAGCTATGCCTTCCATGGGAAAGCATGTGTCTCAAGCTTGTTTTGATGATATTTTGAGTTATTAGCGCCTTAATATTGCTTGAATGCTTAAAAATCATATTTTTCTTTGCTCATCTTCAAAAGTCACTATTTCATTGATTCTAAGCATTCTTTACCACCTTTCATGTATAACTTTGGATGATGTATTGTTATTTCAAGATGCCTTGGTTTTATTTTAAGCTTGATGATATTTTGTGTTGGCTTGATGTCATGAAAATCATGTCTTTGATGTTGTAAAAAATTATCCATCATTTGTTTCATGCCATAAAAGTATTTCCTCACATGTTCATACCGTCTTTCATGTCATCATAAACATCCTCTTAAATATTAATGCACATTTCCTATCTTTCTTGCATTTTGGCATGTTTTATGTGATAAAAATGTTGTTTTGATTATGCTTTAGAATATGTTTATCATTTGATGCCATGTTTATATGCTCTTCATGATTAAAAATGCTATCGTGATGCTTTTCTTTGGTGTTTGTTTGCTAAAAAAACTGATTTTCAAAAACCCCAGGTTAAATCTATGTTACCTCTAATACATGGAGAATAATATGGATTTAATGCTTTCACCAAATTGGTTTTCTAATCTTAGGGATAAATCAAGCTTTCCATATCTAGATTCATAGTTGAATGAGGTTAAAAACACTGGTTTCTAAAATAAAATAGCCTTTTACATGTTTTAAAAAGTTTATGCCTTGATCTTAAGTCAATGGGCCATTTCATCATCCCAAACTACTTTAAGATTGTGTAAATGAGCACATGAAGCCCATGTCATCCATCCTTTCTTGCCTCGGACATCTAGATGTCTGTGGCTCAAGTTTAGTCCCAAAAACCCTAAAAAATTAAAACTCTCATTTTTGCCCTAGCAACACTGTAATCTCGACTTGAAAAATCATTTCGAGATCTAAAACATTTTTCTATAATTTTTTTATATGTTTTCATAAAAGGGCATTGAATTAGCTTTCCAATTGTATCTTGTTTACCCTTAGATCATTCCATATAAAGGAGTTATGATCTTTTGAATCTTTACTATCTAGAACCTATTGACTCAGCAAGCTGCATTTTGTTTAGGCATTTTTGTCCATTAGACTTATTTTTTAAAAAAATTTTAAAATATTTTTCCTAGAAATTTCATGAAATTCTCTTTCCAGAAAGGTATCGTTTGTGATTTGATGATTCCATATGAGTTAGGAATATTTTTCAAAGTTCGCTAAAAATATTCCACCAAAGGACCAATAGAGTGCTTAAAATATTTAAAATAATCAAGTGGATGATTTCATTTTAAAGATGACCGTTTTGACCTAAAAATGCTAGATTTCCCTAATGGTCCCTAAACTTTTTTAAAATTACAAATTGGTCCCTACATGATTAAAGCATAAAATCAAGCATCAAATAAATCAAAATAATCACAAAAAATCACATAGAAACTTACAAGTAAGATTCGATCACCTTTTTTTACCTCTAGAATAAATTTTTCAATATTTACACAAAAGTCCCTAAACTTCTTAAAATTACCAAAAAAACCCTAAAAATGAAAAAAGTATTTTAACTTTATAAATGTATAAATACACTCCTAAGGGTGTAGGTGTGCTTCAGCCGAGCATATAGGTGTAAACAATTTTTTTTACCTTTTTGCAAATTAGCCCATAAACTTTTTATACTTACAAAATGGCTACAAAAATAAAAAAATCATCACATATACATGAATGAATTTCGGCCAACACCTTTATAATCTACTAATCAATTTTTTTAAACTCAACAATCACATATTCATATTTTATCTAACACAAATTAACACCATTATATGATAAAATTACAAAAATAAATATATAAACATATGATTTCACCATAATAACAAGAAAACACTAAAAGAAATAAAAGACATATGAACATATATATGACAAATATAACACTAAAACCAACATCATATCAACATAAACAAGATTCATGAAGAAAGATAATTTACTAACAAGAAAAAAAATAAAATCAAGGAAATTAGTTTATGTCTATTATGCTTAGTCTTTCAACATGGATAAAAAATCCATGAACTTAAACATATTTTTGGTTCAACAAAGAAAAGAAAAATGCATGAAACCAACAGGACTTTAAAGATTGTAGTAGAGATTATACCTTAACAAAGCTTTAAATTTTTTTTCAAGTTTTTTTTTTTTGGCTCCAAAACTAAGTGAGCTTGAAGAAAACATCCTCCCCTATTTATAAGGGAGGATGATTTAGCCAAGAAGGATGAATATCCTCCTTGGCCAAATTTCCATTTTTTTTCATGCTTTTTCTTTTTATTTATTTGATATTTTGTTAACTTATTAAGTTGGAAAATGATGATTGTTATGTCATAAGCCCACACCCTTATCATATTTTCTTACAAGCTAGCATCCTATTGTCATGATTATGCTAGTTTAGGTGGCATGATGATCATGTAGTTTTGGCCAACTTGATGAAATTGGTTAGCAAAAAACTAAATTAGTTGGAAAAGAATTTAATTCCAACCAAATTGAATTTCATGTAACTAAATTAGCAAATTATAAAATTAATTTTGTAAAAACAAGTTTAAGCTATAAATTTACAAGCAAAAATAATCTTGGAAGCAAAGAAACAAATGCACTCAAGGTGCATAAAAAGCCTGATTAGAAATTCCATGAAAAAAATGGTAACAAATTAAAATTCATGTACTCAACAAAATTTCACGTAATAAATCCAATTAAGAAATTAATCACATGGAAATTCTAGTCAAAATTCCATAAAAAAATTTGAATCAAAATAATAGATATAAAATTAAAAGGAAAAAGGTTAGTTGACTTTGTTGGAAAATTAGATATTAAAATAGGCTTGGTAGCTTTTAGAGAATGAAATGGGCTTGGTAGAAAATAAAAAAAATAAGCTTAGTAAGGTCATTGGGCTTCCTGAGAAATTATTGGGCTTATTGGGCTTATTGGGCCTATTTGTAAATTTTAAAATTTTTAAACCTATTAAGGAGATTGTGCCCCAAAATAACATTAATAAATTTTTTATAAAAATTTCAAGTATTGAATTATATAATAAAAATTTTTGAGAAGCCTTATGTGCAAGAAAAAAAAAAAACTAAAATCTAAATCTTGTAAAATTTTACGAGAAAACCTTCGTGGAAGAAATTTGTTATTTGGAAAAAAATGCAAAACTCATAAAATAAATCAAATTTCTTTTTAAACTAATTTAATATAAATTTAATGAAAATATTTAATAAATTTTAAAAATCTTAAAGTCAAAAAATTACTCCCGAAAAAAATTTACGAAGTAAAAAACTCCCTATCTTAAAAATGGGAAAATTTAATAAAAAATGCAAAACTCATAAAATAAAATAAATTTTGAAAAAATAATTTGATGCTAGTTAAATATTTAAAGAATTCTAAAGTTCAAAAATTGAGAAAATTCTATAAAAAATTTTACAGATAAAGAAAGCTCGTATTTTGAAATCGAGAAAATTTTAAAGCATACATTGAAAATTATATAAAGTGGATTAAATACAACATATTATCTAAATATTAATTATCAAAAATAAAAAAGTTAAAATTTTGAAATCCGAAATAAATTTAACTGGAACAATTTCATGAGCATAATATTTACGATACTGTAAAAATCCAAAATTAATTAACAAAATTGACAATTTGAAACCTTGCAGTAAAAAATACCAATACTTATTTTTTCTTGAATATTTTTGAATTTTTTGCATAGGTGTCAGTAAAAATATGCGATAGTTAATTTTTTGAGCTTTACGGGACATCTCAAAGAATTCATAAAAATGGAAACTTTGACCGTGATATCATCTGCAAGAATGATTTTCTAAATTTGACAATAAAAGTTTTCTTTTGAATATTCGTCATTTTATCCAAGATCAATCTTTAAATGGCACTTTTCTTTCACGTGCCAATACGGCCATCTATCTGTAATAGAATAAGTTACAAAAATGTGTAAACTACCTTAGAGAGGTTGAATTCTATTAGGGTAACAGCTATATTTCTAGTTTCAAATAACTGGGGTTACTGGAAAAAAGACCTAGACGAACTTAGGTGTCTACATGAGAAGACTCTCTTGATTGCTCCATGATGTGATAATTACCCTAGGTTTAGGTAGGCATTGCCTTTTCTCTTCAGGCTTGGGTGAAAATAAGGTTCCATAGGGTAGGTTAGAGTAATCTACATGTATCAGGTTATGATTTGACATTTTGGTCATGGTACAATGAATAAGCTAGGTTAGTGCTGGTCTAGGTCTATGATGGTCTAGATCTGGTTAGGTGTGGGTAAAAAAGATTTTAGTCACTTAAGCTACTTTTTCAGGTTTTCAACTTAAGTTGGTTTATTTCCTTGGATGCCTTTATTGGGTTTTCATCCGAGGTTTTTTTTTTTAATTTTTTGGATGATTTTAAGATGCCCTTTTAGGTTTTCGCCCTAAAATCCTATTCAGGCATAGTATTTTTTTATGGAATTAGAGTTGACAACATTAGACAAGTCCTCACATCTATCTCAATTAAGATTAGGGTTTTTCTAGAAAATACGCATTTCACCATGTATAACCCTTATCAGTTTAGGGTCTATTTCCTTGAGTGTTTTTGTACATTGGTAGGATTTGTTTAAGAACTAGGTCACCTTCTCGAAATTGGCAAGGATAGACCTTCTTGTTATGGGCTTCATCATATGCTTTTGGTATATTTACCTATGTTAGATAGCTTTCACCTTTTCTTCATCAATGAGATTGAGCTGCTCGTATTGGTCCCTAACCCATTCGGCTTTTTCAAGTTGTGATTCCATCAAGACTCTAAATAAGGGGATCTTGACCTTGATAGGTAAAATAACTTGTAAGTCATTGACTAAGGAGAATAGGGTAGCACTTATGGAAGTCTGAATATCTATGTGATAAGCGTGTAGTGCAAAAGGCAGCTTCTCGTGCTAGTCTTTGTACATTTCAGCCATTTTTTCAACAATCTTTTTGATATTCTTATTGGTAGCTTCAATTGCCCTATTCATTTTTGGGTAGTATGGGATCCAGTTATGATGCTACAATTTGAACTGAGAGCAAACTGCTTACATCATTATGTTTTTTAGATTGCTACATTATTTGTAATTATCTATTCGAGAAGCCCATATTTATAAATGATGTTTCGTTTTACAAATTTGCATACCACAAATTTAATGATGTTGATGTATGAAGCTACTTCTATCCACTTAGTAAAATAAGCAATGGTAACCAAAATGAAACAGTGCTTGTTAGAGGCCTTAAAAATGATAGGTCTAATCATGTTATGCCCTCATATAGGGAAAGGACATAGAGCTATAATGACATGCAAAAATGATTGCAAGATGGGAATTTTGTCCATGTAGATTCAACACTTGTCAACGGTCAACCAATAATAGGATAATCACATGACTTGCTTTGTCATTAGTATATGTACCACAGACTCCCTCGTGGACTTCTTCTAAGATTCTTTTAGATTTAAAAGCATTCGTACATCAAAGTAATACTTGATCCAGCATTTCTTGTATAAGATCCCACTGTCTAGAATAAAACTCATAACTATTTTTTGGATGGTTCTCTTTTATTTCTGGTAGCATGCTTGAATACTGTTGATTTCTAACATACTGGAGAATATCATAGTACCATGATAGTTTATCTCTTTCTTTTTCTATGTTATGGCAATAGGATAGAGCTTTATGGATACTCATTTGAATAGATGTGACCTCTGACTCTCAGTTTAGTTTAAACATGAAGGCCAAAGCTGCTAGAGCATCAGCCATTTGGTTCTCCTTTTGAGGCAAATGCTAGAAGTTGATTTCGTCAAAGTCTTATCATAATTTAGATCTTATCTTAATTCAGACTCTCCTTGGAGCTAATAGATCATTAAGCTAAGGGATCCCCAAATATTTATGGAGCTTTGATACCCCTTTTAATGGCAGTTTTAAGTCCTATAATGCAAGCTTCATATTGGCTATGTTGTTGGTACAGTCAAAGCTTAATCTAGTGGTGAAAAGGTAGTAACTTCCATTGGGTGAGATTAGAATTACCCCAATTCCATGCCTCAATACATTTGAAGCACCATCAAAAGACATCTTCTAAGATAATTGACAATTAAGAGTATCTTTTGCTTTGGATATGCGTATTATATCTTCATCTGGAAACTAAAAATCCAAAGTTGATAATCATCTGCCGCTCAGCTTGTCAATAAGTTGGTTACTGCATTATCCTTGATGGTTTTCTAGTTCACATACTTGATTTTGTATTTGAAGAGCAAGACTTGCCACATGGCTAATCTTTCTGACAAGGTAGAGGCTTACATAAGTATTTGATGGGGTCAAGTTTG
>JBBYHK010024893.1:0-10389 GCA_038382065.1 Adansonia grandidieri | reverse complement strand
GTAAGTGGCCGAGGACGTCAAACTTAGAGTGCTCATGGTAATGAACTGAGAATGTTAAATGACGAGTATTGTTACCATGAATCAGAGAACTTTGCATTATTGTTCAACACCATGCGAAAGGGCCCCTCGTCGATAGAGCTTTACGTGCATTAATTTGTTTAATTTGTATTTTTATCATTTATAGCATTTGTATAATATATATTTTTATCATTTATGTGACTAATGTATGGATTTTTTGGAACTTGAAAAATGTGACTAATGCATAGGGAATCATATTCCTTTTGATATGAAAGAAAAAAGTTGATTAATGCATGAATTTTTTGGAACCCAAAAAATGTGACTAATGCATGAGGTATCAGATTTCTTCTGATATGAAAGAATAAAAGTTGACTAACGCATTGATTTTTGGAACCTATTGATTGAAACCCGCAGTGAGTTTAAACTATCAATATAAATCATTGCCATCATATTAAAAGTTGGAAATCCATAATGTTTATTCAAATATAGGCCTAAGATTACATTGCATTTACCATAATTAACAAAAATGAAAAAATAGTTAATCCAAGAAATACACATCCCAGCAGGATACAAATTCTTTTTACTTTTAAAATAATCTTCATTTTCCATTGCCTAGACCATTTGCTTTTGCATTGATTTCATTTTTGGCTTCAATTGTAACCGTAAATCTTTTTCATTAGTTTGCATTTTTAAGCTTCGATTCTCTCTCCTTAAACTACTATCCTTTTTTTTTTAACTTGAACAAAAAATTTGGTCCTCTCTACTAGTTGCTCGTCATGCCACCTAAAAATTTCACAATTAGAAACCTTGTAATTAAGACGACTGTAGAACCTTCTCTTAGCATTCAACTTCTTTCATGTTGTCGACCTAGGGCATTTCCCTCAGACAATAGCAAAATACTGCTTTTCATTCCTAGTCCCATGACATAGATGTATGTACATTACTCCAACTGGATTCAAATGATGAAGATGATGATGATGTCATTCGAAACAAAAACTATATATATATATATATATATAAGAAATAATTACGAAATACTAAAAATACATAAAAATTTCTAATTTAATTAAACATAAACTTTCATATTGGGAAGCTCCTTATATAGAGGAGCCCCTTTCAAAACCCCCCTCCAAAGAGCCCTAAGCTCGGGAATAAATGTGCAGGGTCACGTGTTCTAACCCTTGATAAGGGGCGTTGGGAACTTGTCCTCTCAGTAGGTGAGTTTTGCTTCTTGGAATTTGCCCACTAAGAAGGTGGGTTCTCAATATGTACAGAAAATCGACATATTTTAAAAATTAATCTTAAAATGACCTATTTTAAGAATTAAAAAAATTTATAATATTTATATAAAAAAATCGCATCACTCACCTTCAGGTAAAATAATTAAAACTTTCAACTACTTTTTAAATAATAGAGAGATCCTTTCTTGGTTTTAGACGGCGTTTACATAAGAAAACTAGTAACAATTTTATAGATAATGACGGTTAAAATTTTCATTTATTTTTTTGTTATTGCATTCTCTCTCTCAGCCTAGCTAGTGCCTCGTAAGAAATATCCATTCTCCATCATCTAGAAATATGTCAATTGGGATCTTTAATAAAATATAATTAACTATTAATCATCAAATTAAAAGATAAACTATGAACATTATTAACTTAATTGGAGGGACAATAGTAAACTTTAAAATCTTCAGCTCTTAAAATGTGAAATTATGAATTAAGCTTTGTATTTGATCTATTACTATTTCATGAACGGCGGGACCAAGACCTTATGATGAATTTGTGGCCCAGATGCTCCAACATAGCATACGCATAAGTTTTCATTGATTAGATTGATTTAACATTTTTTTTTTCAAAAGAATCGAAGAATTTCGGGTAATTTATCATAAAAGATCAGCACCAAGGCAAATTCTAAGATTTTTGACGTGAAATGATGATACAGTAAAAATAATTATAATATAATATAATAAAAATAATATGAATTTGATAAAAAGATGAATATGTTAAAATTTATATAATATAAATTATTAATATATTAAAATTTATATAAATATATAATATTAAAAAAAAGTCAGAAAAAGAGAATTTTTAGAAGAAAACAAATGTTTTTCACTGCTATTCCATTATTTCAACATTTCTGCTTTTACAAAATCCATATCATAACTTGCAAAGACCTCACTTTGTACTTTAGGAGAGTGAAAAGTATATGAACCAAAAAAAAAAAAAGAATGAATGACATAAATAATAAAATTTTGGTTCCAAATCACCTTTCCTCTGCAGCCAATTTTTTGTTTTTATGAATAAAACAAAGCAAAAGTTTTAAGTTCTGTTTAGATAAAAATAAACAAGATTGGGCTTCAATAATGTTTGAAAAGTTCAAAAGATTGGGGGGGGGGGTCCATGCCTGAGTCAGATGATATGTCCTTGATGAGACCCCCACTAATTGTTATTCTCAGACTATCTTGTTTGTTTCACACTTTCACTTAACAACCGTGCTCCCCATTCCATTTCCAGAAGCTTCTGTCTCTCAAATCTTTAACGTAGCCGCAACACAGCATAGCATAGCAGAGCTGTCCACAACTGGATCCAATGTTTGCTGCTCTCTCTCATGTATGTACTCAGCTGCAACTGTGGTGAAGATCTTCAATCTAGCTATCACTAGGGATCCAAAGAAGACAAAGTTTCCCATTTTTTTTGGGCAGGATTTTGTATGTTATCCGAGAAAAATATTTATCTGAAATTTATATTCGATGTATCATTGTTAATTTTTTTGTTACCGTTGTAAGAGCATATTCTTCTTGTAATTTTTTTTTAAGGAAAATGAGCTTATGCTAGAACAGTTGAGTCACTGTCTAGTCCACTCCAAATATTGCATTTCTATGGTTCATACAGGGCGAAGTCGCTGTGCAATCACAGCTTTATCAACTAACAATAATAGCACTATTGTTTAACCATATCCCGCCATCCAATCTTTACTTTTTGTTACCCATGCTCCATTCATTATCCCTTTAATATCATCCACTATGATTATACTTAATCTCTTTTCATAAAAGGAATATTTGAAGCTTTGAATCAAGTCATATCATTGGCAAACAAGTGGATTGAGTAGAAAGATTGAAGCTCTTAAATTTTGGCCTACCCCCTTGAAAAAGAAATTCCAGGAAGTGAAATGCACCGAAAAAAGAGTTAAATCATTCCATTCAAATCATGCTAGAACTTTAGCAATTTTCACTCAATCTAATTTTCCATGTTTGGCTACAGAATGGTTTAAGAAAAAATGACATGCACTTCCTAGATCTGGAAATTTGGAGCAACTCATAAGAAAACGCAACTAATGGCATGAATAAAGGAATCACACATTGGAAATCAAGGTAGGTTTCCATTGTTCAACTCTATGCTTGGATTTTTGTACAACTCAAATTTGGAACTATCTGTTCTTTGATCCCATCATGAAAATTCCAAACCAAATATCAATTTTTTTTTATACTCTAGCTTACAGAATCTTAGATTTAAGGTTCTGCAATTAATTAAAGTAGCAGATTATTGTTTTGCCTAGATGGGCAATTTTAATCATTTGAATACTAGTATTAAAAATGAATATCATTAGATTTTTTTTTTTTTTTTTTGGCTTTTGACCAACGTTTTATATTGCTCAATTTCCAAAAATGGAGCACCAAGTTCATCACCAACGTTTGCAGAACCCCACAAATTCTGCAACATATGATTGGATTTGGTAAAGAAAAAGAAGTTCAAATTCGATTGTGGAAAGCGTCTTGAATAGTAATGTAGAGTTTGCTGTTTGGTATAAGCACGCAAGTAGCTTCAAAGTGCAATTTTTCAGAAAGACGAATCAGACTTCTAACAACGGAACAGAAAGACGAGATATATATTTGACATTCAAAATCTACATAAGCTTTTAATCCTAGACTTAAACCTCAATTGATTTTTATTCTTTAATTCTTTGCTTTTCTTTTTTCTTCTAATCAATGATGCGATTATAAAGGAAGAACTTGAACCTAACTCTTTCGACTTGGACTCTTTATTTGCAGCAGAATTAAGCATATGAAATTGAATTCCCCCAAATTTTCACTTCCGTTCTCTTTATTTCCTTTCCATTGTCTCTTATAGCTGCGCTTTCAACCAGACAAGGTAGGGAAACAGCTTTCAGAGCGAGTAAGCATCCGACCCCGAATTTCACCACCCTTTCTTGTAGGGCTAGTTGGGGTTGATTTTAAACCTCTTGGAGAATCCAAACTTCTTCTAAGAATACTTCTCATAGCAGATATGAGATGAACTGTAGGATCAGAAGGCGGTCCGGTGGACACAAATTCTTGGCAAAAATTCATGTGCCTAGCCATTGCTTCCTCGGTACTTATAAGCCTTTCTGTCCTTATGATCTCATCTTTGACAGCTTCAGCACAAAGGCCACATATCCATTTACCTTGATATCGTTCGCGTACCCTTTTAATATACGCTGGGGTACACTCTTCGGTTAGTCCACAGCAATCGCATTTCACAAACTCAACTTCACTTTGTGCAACAAGTTTTGCCGATGTTGCTTGGGTTTCTGCTGCTGCTGCTGCTGAGGATGATGATACCACCATTGGATCACTAATTATTGTAGCAGACATTTCCAATAGTCCTGTTAGAACAATACAATACAATAAACATAAATTAGGTAAATAAACACTTTTAAAGTTTTATTTTTATTTTCTTCCCTAAACAATTCTTACTTTGGCTTCTAGTTTTTTGTTTGATGCGAATATGGGGATTGACAAAGTGAAATAATAACGTTGACCTTTAATTATATTACAGCTTACCTAATATTTAGCTGCCGTTTGCATTATTAACAACTAAACCAATAATTTCTCATTCTTTTTCTCAACTAAAAACAGAAGATTAGGCAGTTTTGCTATATATTCTGTTCAAAACTTAATTTGAGTTCATACAAGCCAATTATCATAAATATAAATGCGGCTGATTATGTAATGTCACTTCCTGTTTAACATAAACAGGATAAAATTGAAACAGAACATAAACAATTAAATTGCTTTCTCCTACATCAACAATCATCCATCAAATAACAAGAACAAAACCAGCAAACAACTCAACAGATAAGAAAAAGAAAATTAAAGAAAAAAATTTTGTTTAAAAGAGTTACCAGCTAAGAAGTAGATGGAACAGAACTTTGGGTTCTTGTTCTTGCTTTAAATCTCTCTTTTCTACTCCTGCTGCTATGGCTTATTAGGCAAATTAAGTGTTTTTCTTCTAGTTTTTCTCTTTTTTTTTTTTTTTTTGTTAAAAGAAAACTGTTATCTCTCCTTCTCCCACTCTCCTTCTTCCAACTCTCCCTCACCTAAGAAAATCTCAGACATGAAAACCATTTCCTTGAATCCTTCAATACCCTTCCTTTCCGGTTTTCTCGTTAAGGAAGCATACAAAAACACAAAAACCCTTTTCTGATTACTTTGAAACAACCCCAAAAGACCAAATCTTTTATATAACAAAAACCAAGAGATTGCTTTTTGTTTCTCTTGCACAAAATTCTCCGCTCAAGAGCACTTATAAATGAGAGAAAAATAGTGGAAATAGCTCGAAGAAAAAAAAATATAATTGATGTTTAATGATTTTGATTAAAATTATATATAAATAAAATGTTACATTTAAATATAACTTTTTAATTTAACAAAGTTATATATTAAATTTAAAATTTTTTTTATAAAATAATAAATAAGCCTTAGCCAACCAAAACATTTTTTTTTTCTATAATTTTAGAGATAGAAAGAGAGGCCAATGATTGAAACTTTAAAGGGTGGAGTCTAGTATATTCCACGTCAGCAATATTTGCAGTAAGTGAATCCTGGCCGTTCAAGTCTTCATTCCCGGTAAGCATTGTCAAGACTATTTCTTTTGTTTTTTTTTTTGTTTCCCAATTTGTGCTAGTTTTAATGATAAAAAAATTGTGCTAGTTTTTGTTTAGGGAGCGAACCAATCATGTTCAGCCATGTGCATCCCAAAAACGTGTAAGGGACAACTTTCAAGATTCCTCTCCCCTTTGGAATTGGACATGTTCACTTGGTATTAGATAACGTGCAAATATGATCCCAAAACCATAACTAGGTGTCTGGAATTAGACTGAGATGATCCTCTCAAAATTTCTGTTAAATTAACACTTGGGAAATAGAAAATTATTTTTGACAAGTGTTTGTGATTTTATGTGGCAGAAATTTTACATCAGTAAAAGTGTTTTTTTTTAATATAAAATAATAAAAAGATAAAATATTTTTATTATCAAAGTATATGTAAAATTAATTATAATTAATATTACTAATTTAATATGTGAATCAAAATTTTATTTTCTCCCTAATTTATATTTATGTGCTAAAAACTAATTGTAATGTTTTCTTTTAACTTTCTTAATGTTATATATATATATATTATTATAATTGTTTGTTTTCTTTGTTATGATTTTAATAGACAGTCTTATTTTCAAGGTCAAATATTTTTTACACAACTTATATTATAAATATTAATTTACTTATTGATAAATATATTTATTAATTTAATAATTTAACTATATTTTATTGTAGATTAAATTGAATTACTAATATTTTATAAATTATTATTTTTGAATAATATTGAAATCATTAACTTGTGTAATTTGTTAAAAGGGAAAATGATCTTATATCGATTAATCAATGACTAGATTCTAGCTTTGTAAATTAAGAACTATCATTTCCCTATCAAGATACCTTTTCTCAAAAAAAAAAACAAAACTATGAATAATGTTTATTCACTACTCCAAAGCGATCAATATGTTATAGTAGACGAAGTTTGATAATTTTTATATCAATAATGACATCGTTTGTGGGAACTTATTGTGGATTTCTACTAGCCCTTAACAAAAACATAGTCAATACTCTTGTCTAGAGGTGACTAATGTTGAGGAGGGAAATGATCCCACCTCAATTAGTTAATGATTGAACTATGGTTTTATAAAGTAAGAGCTACTTTTTTCTTATCGAGGTGGATTTTCTTAAAAGAATTTTTGTATAAACAGAACTTTCGTTTATCTATTCTATTTTGATTCTGCTGATTAAATAGAATCAAATCCAATCAAAAGTAAAATCGAATTTTGATCTAGCGAAAAATTTGAAAATTGAAAACGGAAATAGAATAGGATGAAAAAGATAGAAAATCAATAAAAAAATGTGGGTAGAAAAACTTATTAGTCCAGTGTACAAGATTATTTTAGCAAACAAAATAATTTTTTTAGTAACACTAAGCATAATTATCTTTAATTCTCAATAAATTAATGATTATTCCAAATCACGAGTGATAAGATCATTTTAGTAATAAGATCACCTAGTTAATTAGATTACTGTGATGATTTTAAAATATCATGGAACACTAAGTAGTGTATTATTTTAAAAGAGAAATTATTTAATCATTAGTCTAGGTTCTAGATTTTACAAACTAATTTAATAGTGTAACACATTCCTTTAGGTATATTACGAAGAAGTAGTTAAACATATATCCAACTACTTTTGTTTGTAAAATTAAAAAAAAAAAAAAAAAAAAACTTACTCCCAATTGCATAAAAAAAAAAAAAAACCAGTTACTGCAATGTTTGGTTTAGTGTAAGTAAATAATTTAGAATATAAATAAAGGAACTTTAAAGCTTTTGGGGGGATGTAAGTTTCTAACGATGGTCTTCGGCAATAGGTTGAGTGACAAGATATCCACGCACATAGCAAAACGGAAAGGATGCCAGTTGCTACTGAATCCAATCAACAAGACTGGCCAATCTTTCGAAAGACGGTGATCACTGCATTGGATTCGATGGCTTGCCTTGCAGTCCCCTAGCGCATTATCTCTTTCAGTCCTCTGCGGCCACCTGAGCACTTTTGCCGATTATTGTGGTATTGGCTTCCTGATTCAGAGTTACGCAATTTGTGTCGACAGTTCCCGAATTTGAATCTCTTGCACCAAATCAATACAAAAAATTCTAAACCTATATATTTCCCAAGCCTACAATATGAGGAATTAATTTACTGTTACTTCCCAAGAACCTCGTCTTCTCTAAAAGAAAGATGTATTAATTATTGAATTATCGTGTTTTAATTAAGAATAATAAGAAATATATTCACCTATTTTTCCTTCGATGCCAGCAAATGAGTTGAATTTCCGGTCAAAAGCGTTTGAAGATAGTTTATTTCATTTGTTTATATCGATGACAATTAGTTTATCTAATAAAACAGCTAATTTCTCAAGCCAAGCAGATTAATTATAAATTAATTAAGAGGAAAAAAGAAAAGAAAACCCTTTATTTCATCAAATTGAAAGGTAGCTAATTAATTTTTATTGTTAGATAATTAGATTTACTAGGTCCCAACCCAAGGATCTCCTCAACCAAAAGTTGTTTTGATTCTAGCCTTGTACACTAGGGCTTGAAATTTAACAAAATATAAATTACGTGCACATTTGGAGTTTGACATTACTTTAGGTTAGTTCATTTCACATGGAACCAAAAAAAAAAAAAAAAAAAAAAAGAAAACCCTTGTGTTAAAATGAATAAATAAAAGTTGTCATTTGATTTAATTGTATCTTGGAACTTAAGAAATGCTCTTTCTTCTTCTTTTTTGACCATGACTAAGAAAGAATTACGATTCGAATTTAAAATCTTTACCTTAAAATATATCATTGAGAATTTAGCTTTTTTCTTTTTTTTTTTTTTAAATCAAAGGTTTTTTTATTATTTTGATTGAAATTTAATTTTCGAACTTCAACTAATTTTGAAGATGTATTCTTTCACGTCTACTTATTTCATTAGAAGTTTACTTTCAAAATGTTTTACATAAAAATTGAATCATGATTGACAAGAATTTTTTTTTTCCTTACAAACTAAATTCAGTTTGAATGTTTGAAGTTGTTAATTTCTATGGATAAAATGCAGGTATGAACAACATTCATTAAAAGTGTGTGTGAATAAGTTTTGGAAAGAAAAATTAAAAAAAAAAAGAAACACGTGTTAGGTGAGAGAAGTGAAGTTATCAAAGCTTCAATAATTGGTTTGAATAAGAACGCAGAATACGCAATCGCTTTCGTTTTCTTTGTCCCCACTCCATTATTTTATTTTATTTCCAAGCAAAATGTCCAGGATAGAGCTTAGCTTAGCTTGTTGGCCATTTTTCATGGTTCGAAAACCCCCCAGCAACTCCATCGTAGTTGGAACAAGGCCAAGGCCAAGGCAACCAGCAGCCGTCACGCTCAAAATTTATGGTTTTGTTTTTTTGGCTTAATAAATACATGGACCAAGCTTTGCCAAATCTAAAGCAATGACAACTACTGCAGCTATAGTTTATAATAGCTTTCTTCACCCCTAACCCTGGCTCGGCGCAATCAAATTATGGGCATTTACCATTCTTTGTGATAGAGACATGCACTTTTGAAACGTCATAAGATAAGTTACAACGCACACCACGTCCTGTTCCTATCTTTCCCATATTCATTTATCTTTTTCTTTCTCTAGTAAAATGGCATTAATTATCTCATATTTATTACTTTTTCATTATTAAAATAATAAATGTAATTAGAGATATTAGAAGTTACAATACAATTATGATAATATATTAGAGATTACATTACCTAAATTAGTGAGAACTTTTTTTTAATATAAATATGACATTCTAGTACAAACTAATAAAACAACAATTAACAATGTAGCTCTTTGGATATTTTCCTATGGATTTAATATAGTCGAACCGCATATTTCTTTTGTCCTTGTTATCACAACATGACAAGCATACGAATCCTGATCAACTGGACTTAAAATGCAGATATACCTCGCTCTTATATATATATATATTATTTTTTTTTTCATTTTAGGGGCCATATCATTGTTATTTTCTTATTTTTCGTGTTTGGGGACTTAGTTGTCGAGATAAACTGATCACCCGACTTAACCTTAAATAGTTATTACGAAACAACTATTTGTTTTGAAGTCTACACTTATACAAGAAATCCCACGATGCCTATCGAAGTTAGTATCGAGGGTTAAGAAACCCTAAAAAATAAACTTTAAGGTCTGCACTCATACAAGAAATCATATGAAAGGGTCCAGGAGTTGGTTTTAAGAGTAAAGATCGGCCCCTCTCATGACACCTAGTGATCGGTACCTTATAATCATGTGTTCATTTAAATTTAAATTTTTATTCAGTTTCAAAAATTTAACATTTAATTATAATTCCCATATATTAAAAACAAAATTTTATGAAACAAATTTATTATTTCGTATGAGAAAATTAGGTTTTTAATATTTTTGAAAATAAAAATATCTTTTGTACCCCACCGGATGACCGGAGGAACACAA